>JAPMOR010014697.1:51237-73137 GCA_026543865.1 Argiope aurantia | reverse complement strand
CTTTGGATACATAATAATTGGCCTATGTGACGAGGTTTTCTACTTTGTATACTCAATAATTGGCCTATGTGGCGAGGTTTTCTACTTTAGATACTCGATAGTTGGCCTGTGTGGCGAGGCTTTCTACTTTGGATACTTGATAATTGGCCTGTGTGGCGAGGCTTTCTACTTTGGATACTTGATAATTGGCCTATGTGTCGAGGTTTTCTACTTTGGATACTTAATAATTGGCCTATGTGTCGAGGTTTTCTTTGTGTTTTTAATAACTGCTGGTTCTGAAGGTCTTGCTGACATGGGCAACAGCCACACTGTCACATACAATATTCTATACACGTATTATAACTTCGTTTAATGTTAAGTGCAATCAAATATATCGCAAACGCAAATGCTATATAAAGCAAACACTTCAGTTCAAATCAATGCTTTTTCCGTGAATTAATTTGCAATAATAATTCAAGATTAGTTCAGATTTTAAAGAGGCATTTTAATAAATGCTAAATATCACATCATTAAGAGAGAATTTCGGCAAGAATTTCGAGTAGGTAGAAACTTACCCCACTGCCTTTTTGGCGCAGCGAGTCTTTAATTCTTTCATAAGTATCACCTAACTAATTACAGCCTCGCGCTTACAACACCATTAGCATTCACTTAATTTCAACACCAATTTAGCTTCGCTCAACCACATTGTCTGAGCAGCCATGTTCTCGTTCCATTTTTTAATTTAAGGTCATGGTTGAAGTGACAGGAAAACGTGCACAAGAATAAATTATCTTAATGTTGTCTTACTTTTCTCCAGATTTTTTTCAGCTTTTGTGTTCTTCATAGATTACACCACTATTTTTTCTTTAGTAATTTTTTTCTATGTAATTAAGATAAGGAGCTCCAACACTTCGTAAATATTTCTTTTTGCAAATTCACCCATGAAAAAATTTAAAAAAAAACAGTAATAATGCTAAATGAATAATGGATAACATTCGAATCAAGTCTTTATGCTAGAAAATCTTTTAGGACTTCATGAATATGATTCTAAGAATAAATTATCAGGGGGGATTGTAAAATGGAAAAAGAATTAGATCTGAATAGTTTTAAAATCTTGTTTCAATAATTGAAATGTTGATAAATTATATTAAAGCACGCAGTTTGAGGTTGAATTATGGTACAGACCAAGCTTCGGAATTTAGCCAAAAATTCATCCTATATGCGAACTAAGAACACGCTAATACAGTTTGAGGTTGGGTTGTGACGTAGTTTAGATTTCGGGAATTTCGCCAAAGATCCATGATGTATATTAACCAAGGACTCAATAATGCAGTTTGAGGTTGGGTTGTGATACTTTTCAAATTTCGAGAATTTGACCAAAGATCCATCATGTATGTTAACCAAGAATACGTTAATGCAGTTTGAGGCTGGTTGTGGCGTAGTTCAGATTTCGGGAATATCGCCAAAGATCCATGATGTATGTTAACCAAGGACACAATAATGCAGTCTGAGGTTAGGTTGTGATACTTTTCAAATTTCGAGAATTTGACCAAAATCCATCATGTATGTTAACCAGGGACATGTATAACTTTGCCCACGGGTGACCATATTGTTTGGCTAAAAAACGATGGAACTTGAAACATCATATTCAGGTATTATTTACGTTATATGACCACGGTTCGCAATTAAGAGGCCTGTTGTAAAATAGACCGTACACGAATTCAAAGAGTCTTCTAATTTTTAAAAATAAATAATTTTGTTTGTGTTCTCCCATTAAGTTAGTACATGTCGTGGTTTATTACTCAATATATAAACGTATCATTCATAGTTCATTTTTTTTCCTGCTTTAATGTTGTATAATGTAAATATATATATATATATTGGCGTTTTTTTTCTGTAACTAGTATATTTTGACCAGATATTCAAAAATATATAATTCATTTTCGCCATCCATATTTTTAAGCTTTCACGAGAAGACAGCTGACCATAGGCCTCATGCAAATGTATATTTGTCAGCCTGAAGTCAAAGGTCAGCCACTTTCTAGTGACAGCAAACGAATACAATTATCTGTATTCTTTTGCAATTAAAAGATGATTTCACCTTTAGATCTTCTTAAGATGTCAAATTACTTCAACACGTAGTTATATTCAACTGTTAATTATAATGCATATAATAGCGATTTCAGTTCAATTACAACAAATAATTCTAATACAAATCTTATCGTTTTTCATCTGACAATGAAGATGCTACCAGACTAAAAAAAATATATTTGTGTCATTACTACAGTTTCGACAATACATTGTCTTTTGAAAATGATTTGGTTATTTTGATTATTAATTTGATTATTTTCACAATATACGGTTACATTCAAATATTAATTATAATGTTATTACTTAATAGTATTAATTCTGTTATATTTATGTAAAATGGAAAACTCTAAGCCTTTGATCATGGATTTTGTGTAGAATTGAACATTTTAAGCTGCTATCTGATAATAAAGACGCCAGATTAAAAAATAGTGAAGTAGACTATAGCTTCAACAATACAGTCATATATTTATTTTTTTAATTATAATAAAAATAATCTATAGTTTTGCTTCGTTTGTGTGAAGCAACAGTCATTTTTAACATAACACACACACACACACACACACACACACACACACACACACACACACACACACACAATAATATCGATGAATACACTTTTAATAAACATCAAGGCCATTCAAAATCTTTGACTGTAAAGAATTTTCGAACCTGAGATTCTCTAATTCAGACACTTTACGACAAGATAATCGCGGATTACACATTATGACTGAATATGCTTATTAATAACAAATCTTTGATGAAAGAGATTTTTTGAATCCGATTTCAGGCATTTTATGATAAGGTAATAACGGTTTACACATTAAGTACGATTTTTTATTAACCATACTACAACATTATCGAGTTTGATATGATTTTAATCAGAATTTATAAGTAACTCTTGCGAATAAGTTGAAGTATTTTTGTGCAGAAATGAAATATTTATTATGAAAATTATATTGGCATAATATAATGCAGCGTGATAACAGTGCAATATAAATCGATCTTGTAACAGTGCAACCTTGCATTAAATGCGGAATAAGAAAGGAACTATTTATATAGTGCTCGAGGCGAAGAGTTAAGCTACTATTAAAATGTTTAAATATCAGCGTATCAAGGGAACAAACATTGAAGAACAAAGTCAAATTTTAGTTCCGAAATAATCTAATAGTATGCGATCTTTTGAAATTTATTTGGCGATTATCGTTGGCCTGCGGTTGGATGGCATTAATCGTGAAATATTTTATTTATCTCGGTAATAAATAGATGTTGCTTTTCATATGTAAATATCAAAATTTTATCATAGCTGATCCCGTAAAAGAGCAGTATTAGTTCGAAATGATCGAGGTAATCAAATTTAAACGGATACTTTTCTTCTGTATTCATTTAAATTAAGAACATACCTAGAGTCAATGAATGTAGTCTCATTTAGCATTGCCCTTAAACCAAATATCAGATCGATTCATAATAAAATCAATTTTAAATTTCGAAAAACTCGCATTTATAATCGAAAAAATTTCATTTATAAAATCGATTCATAGTAAAAAACAAAATTCAATTTCTTCTCACTGTTTCAATCAGTCATGCCAACTTCATTTAAATGAAGAATATTTAAAGGAAAATGAAAAAAAAAAAGCATTAAAAGTAATTTCAAAAGAATTTATTCCAAGAAAAATAATTTCTTTAATTATGGCAAGTAAAATTTTTACTGTACTGAATCATGATCAGTACTTCTTGGTTAAAATTAAATTCTGTCTTGAAAATATTCTTCATTTAATGATGATTAAAGGTTTTGATTTTATCTAGTGTCTCTATTAAGATATCTGCAGGTTTAGAAATTTCATTTTTGTATTTCTCGGAAATATCTCTATCATGAATACTTCTAAAAATAAATACCCCCATTGAAAACGATTCTCGTTTCCTCAACACTATGGTAAGAAAAATAAGGAATATACATTTTCATTATCAATGTTCCCTCGCAAAAAATGAACTTTTACTCGATCGTAAGCTATTCGACCTTTACGGAAAGATTTAATCATTCTGCAGACGCTGATTTCAATTATATGTAATCTTAAAAATTGCGGATTAGATTTTTCCCCCTTTCTTTTTCACATTTGTGGAACACGTTTTAAAGAGTGTGCCGTGGGCATGGAAACAGCATGAATCGTCTTCAGACATCCATTCAATCGATATGCAAAATCCGTCTCTTTTCATAGTAGGAAAGATTAAAAAAAATGTATTTCGCATATTCTATAGAAAAGAAAATTAGGATATTCAATTCAGATCCGAATCAATATTTCCTTTTTCTCACATCACCGCTCTTTTCACTCCTTTTCTTATTTAAAGTTGCGTTTGTATGTTTGATGTCATACTCAGGGTAATTAAGAATTTGACTTTTAGATTCCACTTGCGATTCTTGTCTCTTTAAATGTAAAATTTGCATAGTTTTTTTATATATAAGATTTGTAATATTTCATTTGCGAATATGATGATTTTATAGTCTGAAATAATACTTTAGAGTAAATATTGTTTAAATTTACTGTTTCATTCTTTATTATTATTATTATTTTATTTTTTAATACATAACGAATACAAAAAATAATTTAATCTTCAAAAAAAATCTGATATCCAAATTTTCATAAATGTTCATGTTATATATCCATGCTTATTTTGGCAAGAAGCAGACGATCATTAGACGATAATGGTTGTCTCATCGGGACAACTATTTGCCATTGTTCCATTACGGTCACATGATGTACCTCAGGTAGGCGTGACCTTCTATTGCGCGCAATAGCTGGCCTCATGTAGATGTTGCTTAAGATATATACACATGTAATGTTACAAAAAAAAATGAAACACTTTACCAATTTCTTTTCTCTAGTATACAATCCTTGTTTTTGCAAATAAATATTACAATTTACATCAAAATACGCTTTTTCTTCAAAAGGTATATATATATGTTTAAATAATTTCATTTTTCTTCATCATTTTATACTTATATTAATAATAAAAAAAACGTCATATAAACATTACAATTTTTTTTTTTGAAAAACCCCCTTAGAACTTAATCGAATGATTTAAAGGCATAATAATTGTTACAAAAAAATGTTTGGAAAAAATACACCTTTTATTTGGAGAATGAAAATTTTCTTCCATATTTATATCTGAGAAATTGAGTTTTCTTCTCACACTTTCAAGTTCATTCTAAGTATAGAATTCATATTTAATTTGTTTGCTGCACTTATTATTTTGATAATCATTTCAAAAGATTCAATATGTATAATAATGAAGGCTGTGTGCGAATACGTTCTTCTATAAACCAATTATATATAACAAATCAATTTCATATTCGTTATACCTTCAATAATCGTATTATTCGAGTGATTATTTTATGCTTCACTTGAATATTGTATTACAGTAGTTTGACTAATACTTGGCTATTCAAATACTGTTTATTAAAGAGATAATTTTATAGTATAAGTGGGATCCAATTATTTGATCTTCGACTTGTATCTCTTAAGAACATTTATTGGATTAAAGACATAACTATAATTTGTAAATAAAAGTAGACATCCTGTATTTCATTGGCGTAATTTTATACTGAAATTAAATTTCAAAACATGAAGTTTCTTTTTAACCTTTAAAACTTCTAAATGAGTTTTACTTAAACACCACCTTATTTCGATAATATATCATAAGATTTTTTAATAAAACAAAAGCACATTTCTCAATAAACACATTTGCATTTAAAACTATTTTCTAAAATATCTGAATTTCCTTATTGTGAATGACAAAATTAAAGTTTTCTTAAGTTCCAATGAAAACATTGAATGCTATTAAAATATAAAAGCTGGAAACAATATTTAAAAAAATGATAATGAATACTTATTATACAAATAATATTGAAAGAAAAGGAAGAATATTTCAGATTATATGTCGCTTCATTTTTTTGTCTCCATAACATTAAAATTATTTTTCTCACTTTTTCACATGTTTCCCATTATAGTTCTTTAATTATAAACTAGATATCCTGTATTTAAAGAAAATATTTAGATACACACAATCAAAGAAATTCCCAAAATAGAGGAATATTTCTTCTTTTTGCTTTATTCTCTTTGTAATTCTAATGCGTCGTTTTTAAACACAAATAACTTTAATTTGCTTATATTTTAGTCATAAATTTTCAATCTGAATTTTAATATTTTCATTTTAAATGTTAATTGCCATAAAACAGAACGGGGAATATCATATAAAAATTTTTTCAATAATACGAAAGAATCATTTAAATTAATATTTATTTCGAAGAGATGTATGAAGGTCCAAAGAAAATTATCAGTGTATGAAAATTAGTGAAAGGCTGTTTGTGTATCTTAGTATAAAAAGATTGTGCAAGGTTTTTTTTTTGTTTTTTTATAGAATAATAATACGTCGAAAAAAAGTTAAATATTTATCTCAATGAAATTTTATCTACAAGTAAATATTTTGGATTTTCATTCAATAATAATAATGTTGTAATTCAATAATATATACTATCTAATATTTTGAATTATTTATTCGTCCTTTTAAATTGAATCAAAACATAAGGATCTTAAATTTTACTATATAATGCTGAAAGATTTTATAATTTTTTATTTATAAATATTTGTCTTTTCATTCAAAGATGGAGCAAAACTTGAAACAAACCCTGTATTACATAAATAAGAAGAACCTATTTTGTGCATTTTACGTTTTAATAAAAAGGGGGCTATTTGAATTTAAAATTTCACTTTATGTGAGGTTATCGATCAAAAATCCTGTTAGTTTGCCTTGATATTTTCGTTACTATTCTTTCAAATTTCTGAAAATTGATTTCAATTTTGTGGACCGCTTTTAATATACAAAATAATGCATTTTTCAAATATGTCCGCCGCAAGAATGAAATATGGCGCACGATAATGCTCAGGAATTTTGAATATAGATTACATATATATGAATAAATGCGTCCTATCGATCATTTTTTTAAATTAAGAAAGTGCATTGATTTTCTTGCATGTATTATTCTTGCATTTCATAAATATATTACCCTTGCTAAAAGATTACAATAGAAAAGATAGAAAATATTTATTAGTAGAATATTGAACTTTGGCTTATAATATTACGATTTTAATTAAAATACCTCTAATTAATATGATAAATTTTAGGATTAAAAAAACTGGTAATATATGCTTCAGAACATAAGAAATCGAAGAAAGAATAAAAACAGAAAAATATTGGGTTAAAATTATTATTGTTCCTTCCCTTTGAAATTTTCATCTCATATGTATTCGTTATATTAATATTTAAGTATTTATGGCAATTGTTAATAATGCAAATGTTACTATACTATTTACTATTCATTATTAATAAGCATCAGAATTATGGCATTACTTACTATTCATAATTAATAAACATCGGAATAATAATGGCATTACTTACTATTCATAATTAATAAACATCAGAATAATAATGGCACTATTTACTATTCATAATTTATAAGCATCAAAATTATAATATTATTTATTATTCATAATTAATAAGCATCAGGATAATAATTGCATTATCTAGGATTATACAACGGTGAAGAAGTTATGTTCATACTTAGGACAGTTCATTTATGTTTCCTCATCATTCCTTTTTGAGACATTTCTGAAATTAATGTACATTATGATTTTATGACGATTAAAATATGTTCGTACTTAGGATTGTACATTATGTTCTGTCCTCGCTCATTTTAAAAATGATTCTGGAATTAATATGCATTACGATTTGAATAAATAGTTCAGTATTAATTACAATAAGACTATATTCAAACTTTGGACAATCCCATTAAGTTTCTTAATCGTTAATTGTTTTAGACATTTCTGGAATTAATAAGAATTGCATTCTTTAATTAAATTACTGCACAAGGATGAAGTTATGTACACACTTAGGATTGTTCACCCATTATTTTATTAACTAAATTTTAAAATTATTCTTAGAATTAGTATGCATTACGATTATGATGAAATAGGTTATGTGGCGATGAAATTATCTTATTACTTTAAACTAACAATTCTTGTATGTGTGTGTGTGTGTGTGTGTGTGTGTGTGTGTGTGTGTGTCTGTCTGTCTGTCTGTGTGTGTGTGTGTGTGTCTGTCTCTCTCTCTGTGTGTGTGTGTAATTTATGTATTTCGTTATTTCGGAAACGGCTGCTAACAATTTTGGATCAAATTTTATATTTAGATAAGGTTTTACTTTTTAAGTTTATCTATATAGGCGTCATTTCTAAAAAAAAGCACTTTACACACACACAAAAAAAACATTTTTTATAACTAATTTTTATAACCTTTTTTCTATCTGCTCTCATGCTAACGATGTCATACAGCGGCGCCATCTCAGACCCGATTTCATCATGGTAAAACTGAAGGTAATTTCAAAAATATAAGTAATGAAAATGAACTATAAAATAAATACTGTAATATAGAGATTGTTTCGAATAACTTGTTAAACTGCCCTCATGATTTTTTTTATTTAAACGACCAGTTTATATGTAGACAAGATTGAAATATATTCATATGCAATCAGTATGCGATTCGTATCTAAATATTTCTTCCGTAAAAACCCAATTTTACAAACAAAAACAAACAAACAAAAAAAAGGCCGAGCGAACTTGGTCTTCCAGGTATTGATCCTAATTGAAATTATTTACTTATGTTGCATCATCACTTATTTTTTAAACTTCACTGGATTATTTGCTCTCTCCATGTTCAAAAATGTATAAGGCTAAGACGGGTCACTTTCTGATAACTAGCCCCCCCCCCTCTTTATTATTGTTGTGAAGATTGCTTTCATCCTGTTCGTTCTGTACATCCATCAGATTTTAATGTTTTTCTTGGATTATCTAAAGAAATCTAAATAAAACAAAATGGCTTTAGAAATTTTAAAGTGTTAATACAAATCGTATAACATAGGTTGGATATTTTCATATATAATTTAATGTGGATAAGCCCCAATTTTTATAAGTAATTGATAAATTATCTTATCAGAAATATTAATTCTACTAATATCTAATTACATAATAGATTACTTTTAGATAGATTCCTGTAGGAAGACTACCTATTACAATGGTTCTCATAACAAGACTTCGAAACAATTTCTGCATTTCTTCACCGATCATAGTCTCTAAAACCCCAAACCACCGTTCATTCAAAATTATTATATAATATACAGAGCGAGAGAGAGAGAGTATAACGCTTTGCCGATGTTATCTTGTAAACAGGATAAAAAGAATAATTTTGTTTGAATTTTAACTCGCTTGGAATAAGTTGTTAGAAATGTAAAAACCTCGGACATGTTCGTAAATTGTTCATGTAGCTCAAAGGGGGTGGAAATGGTGGGAGGGGAAATTTTCATTTCGCTATAGCTTTCTTAATATTGAAGGTAGAAAAATAAATCAAATTAACCAAATTAACGCCTTCTTATGACGAACAATTTTTGTGTTGAAAATATTTCGATAACTACAATGTCTTAGAAGTTAAGGGCTATAATGTGATTTTCAAACCCTAACTTTGAATACTTCTAACATGTTATTTGTGTTGCCATAGAGTAACATATGTGTAAAAGAATCTACCTTTTCCTTCCAGCTTGCCTAGATGATTTTTTTTTATTTCAAATGCTTTAAATGACTATAAATTATTTTAAAAAAACTTCTATTGTATCATAAGCTGGCTTATGCGTTTTATTGTTTATTAAATTGTGTAATCTGTATATTATTGATAATTGTTCATGATGTTTTATTTACTTCTTGAAACAATTTCAATTTTATTTCTTTTCCTCTGGTTTCAATCTGACAAATGCATTACCTTCCTAATACCAACGGTTAATAAAAAAAACAAGGTGAGGAATAAAAACGGAAATATTTTATCGCTTTTTTTCCCACTAATCATTTTTTCCCCTCGAACATATCGAGCTCACCTTTAGAATTTACTGGAACAAAATTCACATCTTTCTAAGCCACTCTATTGACTTAGTCAAATAAGTAGAAATAAAAAAAAAGAGCCGCTTTGAATTTCAAATATAGACGTTGAGCAGTGTTTACTTAACTAAAACTTTTCCCGGAGGAAGATAATGTACTGCACAGATTTGCTTCTGCAAACAATACACGAATTCAGACACTGTTACATGCGATAATATATTCTGAATTCACTTTTCTTTTTTGTCAAAAATCTCAGCACTTTTTACAATGACGAGTTCATTCGTTTTAATTCTGTATGCTTTTCTCATTGGTAAATGGTGTACCCGTTATTTGTTTAGTTGTTCACCTTAAACTAGATATTTTTCTCAATTTAAGGAATGAAATGACACTGAGAATATTTTCTTCATGGGAATATTGATCAAGGTATTTCACTCGGTACTTTGTTTTTGATTAAGAATCATTGTGTCATGAGCATTCGTTGCTAGTTACAGAAGGCTTCATGTTTTAGATGATATTTTATGAATTAGTATGCAATTAAAAATAAGATAAAATCTGTATTGTATACATATTCTTAATTTAAACTAAACAGCTTGTCCGAAATTATTTGAATTGATTTCACAAAATTATTTTTCAATAATTGCAATGATTTTGAATGCATTTCTCAGGTTCATTGGCAAAATTAATTTTTTATTGCTATAATTTATAATTTATTAGTATGTAAGTTTAGAATAAATGGCGCTGTTGCTGTTTAATCTCCAGCAAAATCTTATATACATAAAAAAGACACAATATCTCTTGTGCTTAGCTGAGACAAATCATCAAAGTTTAACAACAAAAATAGTACAACAAAATTTAAAATTTTTCCTTCATAGGCCAAACAAAAAACTTAAAACTTTTTTAATTTCTTTGTATCAGCCTGTATTCAGCCAAGGTATTATCGACATTACCACAAATAATTTTGTTTTTTATTAACCCTATAATTTACAAATTGATATTTTTTTCGGCCTACATTGCAAGTAATAATGTAAAACAGCTTTCAACAACCATTATTTAGTTAGCCTAAGATAATTTGCATTAAAAAGTACTTTTTCTGAAAGACTATATCAAACAATTTAAAGCAGGCTTCCTCAGTCCGTCTACGCATCTGATAAAAAAAACTGTAGATTTTTATTAGAAACTTGTGTATTGTAAAGTATAAATCAGGTTTTCTAAAAACACATGCCACAAATATATGAAATTTGGTATGCGATTTCGTGGTTACAGTTGCAGTTTATAATGTCAATTTTTTTTTCAATTTTTCGGAGAAAAAAGTGTCTAAAATACATATTCGGGGCTTTATTTATTAACTGTATCCAGCTATTAATTACCAAAATAACTACCAAAATTGCACTCGAAAAGGCTTTCATAACTACAATTGACTAACAAGATGCGCTTAATTATACACAAGCTCATTTATTAGAGAGTTACGAGAAAGTTTAGGAGAAACTATTTCCACTGAATCATTATCAAATTTATCTTCTATCACATTTATCAAATGAAATATTCAGTTTGGAGGAAAATATATGAAACGGCAATTGTCACCTCAATTGTCATTCTACAAGCTTCCACGTCAACATTAATAACTTCAAACTGTAATTTATATGAAATGTTCTAGTTTCTTTGTAATTTACAATTTTCAATTTTTTATATTCCATTTATTATTACACCTATCGTAATTCTTATTAGAAATTTTAATTACATTTACTAAATTATAATGGAACGTCTATCATATAGTGCTAAATTTCCTTTCCATCTTCTAAGCTGTACAGCATGTGTTTTGGCACTCTTTCGGAAAACCTCAATCACCAAACTTAAAAGTTGAAGTTCGATCAGTTTCTCTGTCACAAGAACAAAGTGCATTCATTCATTTACAGCATAAAGAAAATTTCCATTGGAAGTCAAATTTGAATTATTGTAACATTTTTTGTTCAAATATAACGAATTCTTGAATCACAAATATTAAACGTTGGAGCTCGGTTAACATCACACATTCTGTCACAAGATGATAGTGTTTCAATACCAATCATAAACAAATTTCCAATGGATGAGGAATTGGAATTCTTCAGTTACGAATTTGAAACTCTAGCGCAATTTCTTTTGTCAATTACAATGAATTGCTTTTAATATAAACACATAAATATTCTGATAATAATTCGCCGGCAGCTAAGTTATGAGTTTCTGTGTATTCTTATCTTCATGAAACGCTAAAATTTAATTACTTTCCTCTTTAAAAAAATCTAAGTATTACTTTTCTTATCGCCTTCCATTCAACAGGAAATCGAAAGACTTGCTGACATTTCATTACTACCTTTCCCGCGGTTTCTTACGATCACCAACCAAAGAGATTCCCTCTCCCAATGCATAGATAAAATTTTTCCAGTTTTCAGCTTTTCCTTCCCAATCGTCTGCTTTAAATTCAACGAGTCTTTCCAGCCGTCGGGAACAAAAGAAAATCAAAGGAACAGAAGAATCGAGAGGATTCTGTTGCACCGAAAATGGGGCTAATTCATCACAGAACAAGAGCTCTAATCTGGCGAGTGAGGGTGCTTTCGTAATCCCTCTGAAATGCAATTTTCGATAGGAACTAGAGGATTAAGCACCTGCACAAGATTCAACGCTGTTTCATATTTAATGCTGCCTTCAATTTGGAGAAGGGGGGAAGGAACTTCTTGGTAGAAGACTTGGAACACTATCCACCTCCTCCCCTTTTCCCCTCACAGGGGTCCCCTGGAATCAATGGAAGAGAGGAATTATTATCACATTGGAGTGCTCCTCTTATGAAATGGGCCACAGTACTGTTGTATTCTTCGGAAATATTATGGCTGCTAAAACCATTCAATGAGATTTCATTCGTTCTTTCAGAAAGAAAGGTTTTCTGTTTCAGAAACCGAATTGTTTCGGAACTGTTGGAGATTTATGACTTATGAGTCAGGTGCTTCGGAAACTAGTTTTGTCGCTCTGATTTTGGCAACTGGCTTTGCATAATTACTGAACAACCTGTAATGACGATTTGAGGTTTCCTTCTTTTTTAACTTCATTTGTAAAAAATGTATCTCACAGTAATTTAATAAGTGATTCCTCAGTTTTTGTAAATTTTTTTTCTAACACGCAACAGAAAAAATCATGCTACAGGGGAAAAAATTTTAAATTACTTTATTTCTAAAATTTGAAAAATTATTTAAAATCATTAAAAAATTACTTTTACTTAAAATTACTTCCTTCCCTTTTTTTAGATTACTAGAAAATTACTTCCTTTTTTTTTTAAGATTCAAATTTCATAAATTTCATCATAATGATAGTTTTCTTCAAGTTAAAAAAAGTACAAATTTTGTTTCCCATATCCTCTTTTAGCTATAGAAATATTGTATGTTAATTAAAATTATAAGTTAAGTAAAATTGTGATTAATAAGTAATCGAAAAAGGAAAAGTTTCCATTACTTTTTGTCGGGTGCATAGAGTGTAATGTATGTATTAATCAAAACGTGGAAAGATCATGAAGAATAAAATCATTTTAAAGAAGAAAAGTATTCCGGCATTATTATTTCAAATTCCATCCAAAGAACCTTATTCAAAAATCAAAAGAAAAGGGGAAAAATTTATTTAAAAATTAATCATTCGTCAAATGATTGAATATTTGTTGCAACGTAGATCAGTCTTGAATTCAAACAATCAATATGCTTTGCGATTCTTAAGAAAAACAAATCATTTGTAGCATTTCCTGCTTAAATATTACAACAAAAAAATTGCATGCAGTAGTGCACAGCAACCGTTATTGGTGACCAAATAATATTCATAACTACTTGATATATCTTGCTTGCTATCAATGTACAGATAAGAGAAATGACGTAAGAATCTTAATTTTTCTGAGAAGTATATCGTGAACTAATTCAAATGTACTTTAAATGAAAATAAAATAAATGTTTTCTTATGATATTTTTCTTAATAATGAAATATAAAACATTAAAATATTTTAGGGGCAAGGTATTGGAAACTGATAAAAGAATGACGATGAGAAACGAGGGGTATTCTGTAGAGACTGAGAAAAAAACATAAAAATAAAACAAGTGCATAAAAAATTTCTTTTGATTGTTATAATATGGAGTCTAATTCTTTTTATGAGGGGTCAATCATCTATGATGGATCAGTTCAAATCTAAAATCAATTGTCTATCTTGGTATTGAAGAACGAAAAATCCCCTTCCCATTTTTCTGCCCTGATCTGTAAAATGATAATGGGTCTGTTATATAAAATGATTCCATTATATATAAACGATTATTATATATAAACGACCTTATTTTCAAACGATAGTAAGAATATACAACAGAAGAAGGTGAAATTCTTTAGTGGAAAAATCATTCAATGGCATGAAGATTTGGATTATAATGAATTCTCTGGACCAGTTATTCCTTTATCCATAATTTGGTAGATTTCTAGTTCATAAATAGAAATTGTGCCTGAGGACAAAAATTTGCTTTCAAAAATGGAAACAACTGAAATTTGTTAGGTGAAGACTTTTGCAACCAGTTGTCAACAGAGGAAGAAAATGATTAGCTCTATCACCTGGGTAGGACCTTAATAGGCCTTAATACAAAATCCTTTGACTTCTGTTCACATTAGTTACAAATAGTTAGATATTGTGCCGATTGTAGGATGTTTCCATGATTTTCCATGCAACGAAACACAAATGGGGACCAGTTATATGACTAAGAAATGTGAAGCAGAGGAAGAAATTTATTGACTTTATCTTCTGGATAGACTCTTAAAAAGCGTAGTTACAAAATGTTTGACCTATGTTCACGTGATAACGAAATGATCATTGCAATCGGGCAGAATGTAGCAAGCTTTCTTAGTTTCTTACAAGTAAAAAAAAAGTAAGCGTAACTAACTTCCAGATGATGACACTTAATCAGACTTCTAATTAAGGTGTCTCCTAGTTCACAAATTGTTTTGGCCGACTAAAGTTGACACAATTCGCCTCTGTCATGAATCCTTGATTTATAAATTCAGTTATTTGGGCAGATACGCTAGAAGAAATGGGATTAAAATAATTCAGATTATCATTAATGATTGAAAAAATTTGCCTTCATACATTTAGTCCAAAATTTTCAAGGAAAAAAAATTGTAATTAAAAATGTATATTTTTAAATTGAATTCCAAATGCATAGACTCTTGTGATTCATGAATGAAGTATTTCAATGGAACATTAAAATTAATTATAAGTTTTTAATTTAAAATTTCATTTTTATAGTAAAGCACACAATCTTCCCTTTTTAAAGAAAATATTCTTCCATCTTATCAGATCTGGACATTTCACATTTTCAAAATGTTTAAGTACGCTTCCAGTCTTTCTGTCGCAACTGAAGTGAAACGAGAGCAGAAAAGAACCTTTCTCTTTTATTGAGAGATACAAAGAAAGCCCCGAACGTCTTTTATGGGACTTTCAACTTATTCAGCAAATCTTTACTATATCCTCTCAATAACAATGACTGCGATTTTGATTGGCACATTTTCTAAGAGAACGGATTATCCACGACTTTCTCTGCGATAAAATTACTTGAAGAAATATTTTTCTTATCCAAAAAAACTGCTTCCCAGGTCTTTCAAAAATTTGTGAGTGGTGATTTAAAAGCCTAAAAGTAGAATGTTATTTTTTGGAAGTAATGCACACTTTTAAATCGGTGGTAATGGGTTACCCAAAACTTTTTACAATGTTCCATAATAATGGTATCAATCACCTCAATTTAATATAAATACTGTCGACCTTCAGCAAGGTCGTGGATGTCACAGTGCTAAGATTTTTATTTCTTGAATAAATATATGAGCATTGTGACAGTTTCGGTCTCACTGATGGTCCTCAATATTTCTGCTAAATTGAAGTGGGATAGTACCAAAAGCGTGTGTTGTGTTTCATAGTATAATGAAGAAACGAGAATCTTCGTTTTTAGATTTGTTTTTTTTTCGATCGATTGAAGCAAAGTTTGGCATAGAACTATAATTTTAAAAACAAGATGATATTTAAGACTGCATTTACCAAAGGTATTGCTTTGTTACAGTTATCGCATTTACAAGTTACAAAGGTATAGAATGATAATAAGATAACCCATCGATAGATTTCATTCGAAATTTCATGCTGATGAGAGAATTGTATCCAGATTTTATCAATCTAGCTGTCTAATTATTGAGTTCATTTATTCTCAGACAGATACAAATATTTTCTGCTATTGAATTACTTTCGAAATGTGACAGAAATCTACAAATAGATATGAAGACCACATATGCAATACATGTTTATTGTATTATATGTTTACGTTTTATTGTGTAATGTGGATGGATATATTGTAGAGTTAGGCATTAAGACTTTTGTGGTTTTAGGGTTTGAGACTTGATTCCTTGAAAGATCTTTTAAGTACTCTACAAGTATTATAATATCACTTAGTATAGACAGACTTCTTCGCTAGAAAGTGTTTGGTATAAAAAGAGTTCTTAGTAATTCATATCCCCCCCCAAAAGAAAAGAAAAAAAAAAGGTATGATTCGATTCCTAATTGATCATGATGGACTGTTACTGTTAGATTAACCTTATCAATTTTTTAGGGTATCATTTAACACACCTCGCATTTTATTCATAATAAATCCTTTAACCTCTTCAAGTAACTAATTTTTATTATTTCATATTTTCATTCATGCTGTACATTATCATGTTCATGCATCCAGTTTTATTGTTCTCCAGATATTCATTCCAGTTTTCATCATTTCTTGTTATGTTATGTTTTCGTATTTTGTCATTTATTTGTTTCTTTCAAATTGATTGCTATGTATTTTTTTTTAAAAATAAAGTTCACCTACATCTATACCAAACCGGAAAGGAGCCATATGAGAGGAGGTGTGGTGTGGTGTGGTGTTAAGAATAGACAGAAAGTATTTATTTTCAGCTTGCTGATAGGATTCGGATTTAAAATTGGTATTCCATTAATTATTTAAAATATATATACAGGATATTCTTTAATATGAAATTGAAAATTCTGAAAATAGTAACAAAAAATTATTTTAATTGTGCTGTATTAAATACTATAGGCCAAAGCATTGTTAACCATACAAATTCCTTTTCAATAGACTTTTAGCGTGACAAATGTTTTCTTTTTGTAAATATTTAATGAGATTTCCAAATATTTTTTTCGCAATAAATAAAATAATAGATCTTCACCATTTGAATTCATTACAAATAAATGTTCTATACAAAATAATAAAACACGAATCTTTTTCAATTACTATAAATACCATTCATGCTTTAGAGTTCAAAATACCAATCAAATTTCCTCTAAAGCAGAACGAGATAAATGTGTATTTTAAATATTAATCACATTTTCACTTTTTATGAATAATTTATACCGAATTACGTCATCTGAGACTTTCATTTAATATTAAGAACTTTTCATCGTCCAGAAATAAACAAAATACTGGAATAATAAAACATTTTGTTACCAAATGTTTCATTCTATTATATATCACATGCATTCGAAAATGTGATTTAATATTAAAGGACGTGAACCAAAAAACGGCGTCCTTTTCAAGAAACTAATTATTCCTTGCAATGATAAATAATAATTATAAAAATTTATTTAAAGGTTTAAAGTATAAAACAGTGCAAAATCTAAGAAAAATGGAAAGTAAAGTTTCATTTAAAAAATAAAAAAGCGAAGAAGCTCAGTGAAAAATAAGCCATAATAAATGAGGTCGAGTTTAGTTTAATTCATGTCTGGCGTCTTTTAGATTATAATGTTTATTTATTCGAATTGCTTTTCCAAAAATAAAAATTAAGAGGTTTTCATTTAAACATTGCATTATTACACATTTCAGTGTTCATACAGTTTACTTCTTTTGCTTTGTAGATAAAGTTTTGAAAAATGAAACTTTTGAAACATTTTTATAAAGTTCTCATTTAAAAAATGTATTTTCTTTTTACTTGGGAACTATAATAATGTGTTTTTATTTATAAAGCATATGCTATGTTTTAATTAATCGGTATTTTATTAATACAGTTATTACTGAAAACGTTCTCATATTGTAAAAAACCTATTATCGATTTAAAATTCACGCACAATGTTATAAAATACAATGTATTAATATATTTTCAGAATAGAATTTAGCAAAGTGCAATGTAAAACAATGAAGAAATATGATCAAATTGAATTTATGGTCGCATTTTGTGGAAATATATTCAAAAATGAAATGGCATTGTGAAATACAAATACCTTATATTCAAAGTGAATTTTCAAAATAAAATATTGGTTTGATTTTGAAATGGTACAAATTCGTGGAACATTTATTTATGAATTCTGCGTTTTATATTTCTGAATAACCTTTAGAAAAATCTTTATAATGGCCTTTTCTGTAATCCTATAATACAAATTTCAATATTTTCAAAGTAACAGTTATGGATCAAAATAAAGTAAGTTTATTAATTAGTACAGAATATAGCAGTGAATGAATTGTCATCCTGTATTATTCAGATTTTTTTTATTAAAATAAAACTGATGAATTATCTTATATTCTCAGTGATTTAAAGCTAATTTTTAAAAGTATTTTCTTTGCACTTTTTAATTATGGACTTTCTTTAAATTCTCATTTAAGCGAGAAAAATTAAAACTTTTTTTTCTCTGATTTTCTTCTCTAATAATTTTTAACTTACATCTTCAGATTAAAATCATGGTCTTATTTATAGCTTATGAATTCCTGAAACAAAAATATGGAAGTTAACTGTTTAGTAATATTGCGAATGTATTAAAACATTGTAAAAGATCATGATATCCCGAATGGGGATTTAAACTGAATCTATCCTTCAACAAAAATTATTCAAAATATAGAAAAAAAATACTAAATGATGTTTTAGACAAAAAAATTAATCATGATTTTTATGTTTTAGCTATTTTGTTTTGAAATATCAACAAGCGTTTTTTATTTCTTCAAAATCTTTTTCTCAGTAACATTACTCACCACAAAAAACACAATCTTTTGAACTGAGTGCTATCTATAATTTCTTGTTTTCATGTTATTTAATAAAAGAATAGCTTTTTTTCGAAAGACGCATAATCTTCTCTAGAAAGATGATTAAGCAGTTAAAGAACATTTCGAGCATTTCCAGAAAAATTCTAAGAAGTTACCTCCAAGTGGATAAAAAGCAACGTTTTCTCGAACATTCTAAAAGTTATCCGCCTAATTAGTTCTCTACAAATCTAAGATTATAAATCTTTCATGGAAGACGATTGTTGCCAAACGAACAGAAAGAAACGATGTTTAAGTGTCTAAGAAGTTTTCGTCTGCTTCTAAAATTCATCTTCAGAGGAATGTAGCAAACGATAAAAAAAAAACAAAAAATGCCGTTAGATAAAAATTCATCGCCTCTATGCATTTATTTAGGATTATAAAGAAAGATAAAATTGTTAGAAATGAAATCCGATTGCTGTGAATTTATTTTGTCAAAAATAACATGACTTTTTGTCTACTATTTAAAAGATATTAGATAAAAGAACAAAAGGGAATTATTTGAAATACGTTTGTGAGAACGATGTACAAGTTCAATAAAATTCAAAAATATTATTCTAGAATTTTATCTTATAAAAATAATTAATGAATTTAAGACAAATATTTAAATTAAGAAATACGTAAACCAAATATTTATTTCATTTAACAATATTTTTGTCAAATAATGATATCTCATACTAGCCTTTCAAAATTGAAATTTTAACAGGAGGGATAAAACAAATTCTTCCCACAATTCAAGTCATTGAAAAGTAGCCTCCACAGTTAGGGTCCGATGTTTCGTTTTAATATTTTTCCTCGTTAACCATGGTTATAGCTAAAAAGAAAGGACAGTAAAATTATCTTCCAATCGATCGGTTAAAGCACCTCATGGGAAGTCAAATCGCAAAGGTTTAGATTAACAGAGATTGTACCAGCCTGATTAATTTTAATGCCCTATTTTAAAACTAGCAAGAGAGCTATATCGGTTTGCAGTTATTTAATTCTGAAGTGTAATCAAATCTCAGGGATTGTATTTGAAAGCCGGATGACGTTTGATTCTCAACACCAGAATTAAAATACAGGCAGATCAAGATATTCAGTGGGCATGTGAATATGATGACCTTCAAAATCGAGAAAGTTACATTATGCCACATATCCGTCTAGACATGATGGATTGCCTTTTGTAGATTAAGAGAACAAACCTGACTTTCACAGGAGATCAGGAAGATTCTTCCCAATACTTAATCGCATGATCCTTAATCAAAGTGCTATCTCCCTTCCCCTAGTATAAAAATTGTGTCCTTTGACAAAGATCATGATCGCCACGAGAAATCAGTTTTTTTTTTTTTCTGAATCCCACATGTGAGCGTTTTGTGATTCATAGTATAGCGAAGAAAAACGAATATGCATTTTGGAACTTTGTTTTTAATTAAAACCAAAATTGGATACAGTATTGTAATTTTAACAACAATATCATATTTCAATGACCGCCATCACGTTTTTGAGTTATCGCTGTACATGCATACGAATGAACAGACCGACAAATAACCAACTCATTGATGGATTTGGTTTTAAATTTTACACAAATCTACATTTTATACGCCAAATCTATTGTAGTAGAATAGTTTGTTGTAAGCATATTCATTTGTACTCATATCCGCAATCAAAGATAGAAAGAAAGACTTGCTGAGGTTACATTTCATACATAATTTGATAGAAATCTATCAGTTAGAACCAATGTATTTTGTCTAACTCAGAGCCTTTTTTTAAAATTATTTAGCTTACATACAGATGAAAATAATTCCAAAAATAATTTATTTGGATCTTTGAAAAGAAATCTGGGTTCTAAATCTCGAGGTCGACTTTTTTTGATGATGACGATATCTTCTTCTTGTATACTTCGTGTACAAAAAAAACAATAAAGCAATGATTAGAATGATTTCATCTGTAACAAGCCGAAATTTTTCAACTCTACGACAAATTTTTTAACCTTTATTTGTAAATGATACATTGTGGGCACTCATTCATAGGAATTTCCATTATATTTGGAAATGACTGATGCATAATCTTTTCTATCTATATTATACGTCTTTAAAAATTTATCCAAGTAAATACTACAATTTAGCCACGTCTTATTTGCTTAACTTTAATGAAAAAGGGAAACATTTGCCGATTCTTTTATTTTCCCTTAGAGTCGAAAATTAAATACGGAATGTTATCTTTCGACCCTAATCCGGTGAAGACTTCGGAAAAGAATTCCACCCCCGTAATTGTCGTTTAGGGAACAGGAATTCGACCCCGACTTCGATTACGACTAATTGTTAATTGTTCGCAGGCCACTTAAACAGATTAAGTCGGCAGTCCTATCAGGCGATCCCCTTGCCCGAAACGCGTAATTAGGAAGTCTAAAGTAGATGGAGGCTTGGCGACCAAATTTGTGGCTTTCTTAATTCTTCGGATTACAATTTTCGACCACACCCAATGACGACCTTTAACCACAACTGTAACTTTTCTTCTCCAGCATCGATTGGGAGATGCCAACTTGTTGGAATTGGGACGGAGAATTTGACAGATGGAAATGTCACCGAAAAAGAAATGGGATTTAGTTTTTCCCATTATTGTGGGGATAGCGGAATCAGTGGCATTTTTTCCTCTCTTATATAGAAAGTCGGTGGTTGAGGACAAAATACGAAAATAGGAATCTTTCATTTTTCAAATTTTAGTTTCTAAAATTTATTTTTTAATTTCAGTTTTATTTTATGCACCGTACACACTGTACAAGTAATTATATGAAACAAATG
>JAPMOR010014697.1:0-51227 GCA_026543865.1 Argiope aurantia | reverse complement strand
GCAATTCAATAAATAAATGAAAAATATAAAAAAGGGATAATAATTATAATGACAATAAAGCAGAATTGTTGGGAGACCTAAACGAAAATAAATTAAATAATAGATTATTGTACACTTTTTTTATAATTTTGATATTTTGCAAATTATTTTTTAATCACAAATATTTAAAGACAATTTTCATAGGTATATCAAATATATTATTATTTTCAGAAAAAAAACCTAGAATTTAAATAGATATACATGCTTCAATAGAGAAAATGCATTAATTATAAATTATATAATAAATGTGAAAAATAAAGAAAAAAAAAACAAATTGTTGTATATTGTATAAACAATTTTCGTATTAAAGCATACTTTTATTAATTGACATACATAAAAATGTAATTATTATTCTATGTTATATAAAATATAATTACTTTTTAATATAATTAACATATATAAAACAGTATTTATTTTTACATGAGTTAACATGCCACAAATGATGTGAAAAAGAGCAGACGCGATGTAATTGTATTTAAGTGAGCTTGTATTAATTAAAAGTTAAGTTTTATATGAATAGACTAACAAATGTTATAGTTTCATTTAAAACTTTGATTGCAAATCTGAAAGAGAAATAGATAAATTGTTTTTAATATTTTAATTTATACCCATTTAAGAAGAGTTTTATTTAATCTACGTCTTTGAACTGAATTAATTTGTCAAAGACTCACCAGATGTCGTTAAGAATACGTGCAATGAAAGAGTATGAAAGAAAATATTTCAGCTTATGTTAAATTCAGTATGTCTTCCCAACCGCCGAATTCACCGAAAATCATATCACTGTTGTAAAAATTTAAAATTTACACAGGGGAAATTAGAAATGAGAAGGATAATCTCATTTATAATTTTTTTTATTGGTCAACAGCATTTTAAAACTGACTTTAGACTTCTAACACAATAAAATAGTTGTGATGAAAAAAAAAATTTTATTTGGTTAAGCAACACTATTGTTTTACCTCTGAAAGCATTTATTTGAAATATCATCTATTAAAACTGCTTTTCCAAATCGTTTTCAATTAAAGTTTGCATACTTATCGTAAAGATTCCGAAAAGTAAGTCCACTCAAATATTGTTGATAAATGATAACTAGTTTTATATAATGATGCTGTTTTATTCATTGTTTTGATTTTAAACCCGAATGCATTATAAAAGCTTCTTTCAATTTCTTCCCTGTTTCTTTTAATATTATAAATCAATGATTATAAAGTTACATTTCTAACTGTAACAGATAATCTATTTTATTCAACCAAAATGAGATGCTTTTTTGGCATACTGTAAAGGAATTTTAAAACAATTTTATTTAAGGACATCGAAGTTATTTTATAGATAAATAAGGTGCTGTATTTGAAATTACATTTATACTTATTAAATGTTATAGAAAAATTATACGATATAGAAATTATATTTAAACTTTGATTAGTGGATGGGAAAGAAAAAAAAATATATTCACATTTTGATGATTTAGTACCGTCAAAATAGTAACACTTGAATAAAATCTAAAGAATAACTTTCTTTGAAAAATAAAATAAAAAATAAATCAAAATCTATCAATGCAACAGGAACATATTATGTATTTTATTCTATATAAATGTCTTGCTACATTTTCAGAAAAAAGTAACCTTACGGAGCAAGAGAGTAAATATTTTTATTCTTATTGTAGCTTTAGAATTTTGGCAAACAGAGAAAGTAAATAAATAATAATTTAAATTTTCAATAATCTAGAGCAAATATTTTTTGCGATTTGTATTTCCTAATATTACTGATAAATGACATACTTTCTTTTTTTAATTTTAAGACCATATGCAGGAAAAAGATAAAATATGATATGAAAGTGAAAAGTACAATGAAAAGTTTTTTTAAACCCTTTTATGTGTTTAGTAATTCACTGCTATATGCAAATTTAAGACATCCTTAACGTAAATAATTACATTTTTTAAAAACATGATTAATTCTTTTATCGCAAGAAATATTATTTCGTTATCTTTAATTTTATTTTTAGTATTATCAGATTCAGAAAGTTTAAGATCAGATGCTTATCTTGGGAAAACAGACGAATATGTTAATAGAATGTCTTAACATATATAAGATTACAGGCTTTCAGCTTTTTATTTTATTATCATTTCAAATGAAAGTAAATAAAAGAAAACCCTAAACAAGAATAATTCAGCGTGATAAAAATTCAAGTATAAATTCGTTCTACTTTAAATGGTTAAATATTGAGTCGATACTGAAAAAAAATCATTAAAATTTTTGGATCCGAAATTGTGATACAAAAAAAATTAAAAATTATAGTGGAATTATAAAACTCTAAAATTTACAACCGATTTATTTCTATGATTTCTTAAAATTTTAAGTTAAATGAAAGTGCAAACATTAATGATTACCTCAAACTACCTTCAAAGATACCAGACATTTGCATAATAGATGCATAAAGTCACCATTTTATAGCAGGCCTCTTCGTACAATAGTAAAGAATTTTTCAGATTCAATAAATCTGGAATGGAATAGAATCATTTAAATCTATATAAACTGAGAAAATTAAAGAACCACCGAATTTTATTAATTAAAGAATTAATTGAAGAATAAAAAATTAAATAAAATTCTAATAAAGAATTAGGAAAAGAATTTTATTTATTAAAGAATAAAATTGATACATAGATTTATTAGAATGTGATACGTCAAACTTGAGGTAATGTTAGCTTCTAATTTAATTTCCCACATTTTGTCTTGTTTCACTGGTAAAGAATTATTGAAATAAAATTCTTCTAAAATGGAGTTTTTCTACCAACTGAGAAACAACACACTCCTCTTTTAAGTGAATTAATCCCAGCACGACATAATTCATGAAAAAGTGAGTTTTTAAGTTCAACAATCCAAGAGTTTGGCATATCGTGTCCAAATGAAAGCACTTAAAAAGGATGGAGAAAAATATTTGATTTGAAATCTAAACATCTTTTTTCAGGTTTGAGAAGTCCTTTAAATCATTTTAATCGTGAAAATTTCATTGTTTCGTTTATATAAAAAAATCGTTTTCCGATACTTTTTTTAGTTTCTCAATTTAATGACTGTATCTGAAATTGGGAATATAAACTTTCTTTTGAAAAAGTATGCGAAGAAAAATATATAAAAGGAAACATATGATATGTAGTACATTAGATATTGAATCAAATTAAAAGATTGAATCAAAAAATCAAACTACAACTTTGAGCAACATTTTTCAAAAGCTAACATTTATAAACGTTAACGAATGGTTGAGTCTGAAATACTCAACAAAGTAGATTAATAGTTATAGAAGAAGAAAAAATTCTAATGTAGGAAATATACCAACTTCGTATAAATATTGAAACTGATTCTTACATCGAATTATAGAATTTTGCACATTTCAATCAGAAACTAAGCCAAAATAGTTATTAATATCAAAAATAAATATCCCTTAATTATTATTTAATTATCTCAGGTTCCTTCACAATCTTATATGGATCAAAATGACAGTAAACCCCGAAATAGTATGTTTCCTAAATGGGAGCTGGAATTAGTCCGTAGGTCGAAGGGGATTAAATTATATATTAATCTAAAATTGGTAAGTTCTGAAAGGGTTATTTGTAATTTGTAACTAAGAACGATAACGCAGCTTTACATACAATAAAGAAAATGGATAGGTAATAAATGGAATCGTTCAATGCTTCAAAAAATTTGGTACGTAACAAGTGAAATTTGTAATTATTTCGTTTGAGCTTCATTACATAAATGTCCAGTTTTTAATTTTATTATTTTTTATTAATAGAAAGTTCAAATACATTTTAGTATACTAGTATTAGTATCTAGAATTAGATTTTAGTATCTAGAATTCCCTCTATCCATTATTAGGAATTAATGTTTCACAAAAAAAAAGTATGAAATAGGCATTTCAAATGAATGGATACTTTTTCTTCCTCATAAATATGCCGCTGCAAATATTATCTCCAATGATATGTATTAATGCATCATAAATCACATTATCAGTCACATCATAATAGAAATATCATTCACACGTATGGTGTTATTTTAACAAAACAAAAAAAGAACATTAACGTTTTTCTATTCAACAAAAATACAAAATGATACTTAAGACAAACAGAGTGCACCATTATTGAATTATTTGCAATTCAATTACTCGATAAATATCGTTATCTGCAATTTCAGTTCAGATATTCAAAAATTATTTAATAAAAAAACTGATTATAAAAGTGTTGTTATTAAAGTGTTAATAGTTTTCACTCAGTGATAATGTATCAAAGAATACAACTATCTATTTGTGGAAATACCATTTATGAAATTACAGCTTAAAAAGTAAGATATTATTCATAAATTATTTATTTCTTAAATAAATTTTAGAGTATATAAATCTATCAAATATAATGAAAAAATTCTACCATATATTTAGTTGCATGTCAAGAAACTACTCAAATGAAATCGAAAATGGACTCTCAAAATTAAATATCTGAATTATAAAAATTAGCTTATATGTTTATGTTCTATTTTAAAAAAAGGAGCCATGTAAATTTGACCTTAACACAACTTTATTTTCCAATTTAGTGGTTATTTGTTCAATTTAGTATACAGATTGGTTGAAATGAAGTGGAAAATACCGAGATATATTTAAAAAAATGATATTATTCATAAACCAACTGCAATATTTGGATTACTAATATCTGTGAAATAACTTATTTCTCTCAGTGCATATTTTGCAATCAAACTCGGATATGATCAGTTATATGAATTTCAAAAAGCAGAATTTAACGTAAATCTGTTTGTATCACAAGGTTTAGTAATTAGTGAGATACTTCAGACATAAAATCTAGTTATTTCAGAAATATTATATATCAGATATGGACGGATGGATGATTATAAAATACATTTTAGATTTTTTTAAAAATGGGGGATTCTAACTTCGTTATCTTTCTCATTCTATTACATTCCACGTACATCTTGAGCTGTTAAATTTTTTTAATGTAGCTTCTGGATTGTATCTTATCCATCTAATTCTTTTTTCTTTGTGAACTGTACCCCTGATCCATAGGAGTTAGAATTCTGCAGGGAAAAAAAAGCTCTCTTAAAACGAAGTAATCTCATTTTAAAGTAATTATAAAGCTACGTGTAGTTCTTCGTCTGTGCAATTTATTTATTGCCATCAAGACGAGAAAAGCGAGTAAAACAGTGCTGCAGTCGTCAGGATAATTTCTTCTGGAAAGTCATTATCTAGTACCGGGCTGTGTATGTTAGTGGTTACGACTTTTACGACTCTCGTGGTACACCTACAGCACGGAGATGAAAAAACAAGTAAGAAAAAACAGAGGAAATCTTTATATTCCAGGAAAGTACTGTAATTTCTTCGAAATGTTTGTCACGTGAGGATTGCAACGGCTTGTCAAATGATGGGGTGAAACATTTCGAATCGTATAATTCAATAATTGAATGCAAAATCTAGATTTTTTTAAAATTTGTGATTGAAAAAGTATTTGTTTTACCTGAAATACTTTTCGCGTACAAGTAATAATGTTATTAGAAATGAAATTTTTTGAAAAATGGTAGCTTGTTTCTTTTTTTCCATATTTTATTTTAATCAAAATAACATAAAAAAAAGAATATTTGTAATTTTATGTCTCAATATTTTTCTTTGACCGAAGAGAAAGAAATTATATGGAATGAAATAAGTTATAAATTTTTTAATGGTCTGAAATAGAAATAAAATTTTATTGCTTTCAAACATCTTTTTAAGAAATACTTCAGATACATAATTTGATTATTTATACCTTTGAAAAATCAATTCCAAACATTATCGAGCAATAATTTAATGATAAATTGTTTTTCTGCATTAGAGTTAATCATAGTTAAGAGATGTTGAAATTTACGACTGATGAGAAATTTATATCTTTTAATAAAAAAAAAAGTCAACATTAAAAAAAATTAATTTAAAATAGCAAGAAATTAGCTAGCATAAACTTACTAATGCACATTTAAATTAAAAATTTAGAATACCTATTGCTGTTAAATGTATATTTTAAATAAAATTATTTTATACTAATAGTTTATAATTAACGTACACAATTTTCGTTTTTCTTTTGTATTTTTCAAAATCAATAAAGGCACAATTGATCTTTATAATTTATTATTTATATTCAAATTTTCTTGCAATAATTTTTAATTTGTATCCGATTATGTTATTTTGATCATTCACAAAAACACAGGAACTTTAATGAAATTTTATAATTTTAACAGTGGAAAACATAATCTTAGCATTGCAAAAAGAAAATAACTAAGTTATACAGCTGCTATACATGTTCAGTTTGTTCCATATAGAGAGAAAAATTTGTTAAAATGTATTTAATTTTTACGTCACGATTTAAAAATTAATATCTTATAACGATGTAATAGCATTATAAAATACTTCATAATGAAATATTTACAATAATTTTTGTGGTTATAGAACTTCTGATTTGTTTCTTAAACTGCCGATTTCTAATTACAAGATTCTATTGAAAATAATCTCTTAGAGCCCCTTATATCAAACCGATCTTTGCTACAAACATATGGTGAAATATGATATATCATTTTTAGCTTAATATTTGGCTTCTACTTTTCCTTTGTAAATTCAACGGATGCTTTTAATATAAATTCAAGACATCCATATAATGGAAATTCATATTTTTTGCATGAAAATATGAAAATACTAGTTTAACTTACATGATTTCTCATTTTTACTTTTTTTGTATCTAAAAATACTAATTAATCCAATAAACTGTTTTATAATATTTCATACGAGAAAACTGTTTTTCAAAATTGTATTGTCTGTCTAGTTTATTTTAAGATATTCAACTTGAGTATGAAAACCGCTTATAGAAGCGTATGAACCTTTTAAGTTATTTAATTGATAATCAATTGCAATTATATATATTTCAGATTAGAACATAAACAGTAACGTTAAATAAAAGAATTTATCTATTTGTAAATTACCTAATTGAAAATAATAATTCGTGTATTTTTATATTTAATGCAATGGAATATTATTTAGTATATTATTTAAAAATTTAACTCTAACATTTCAACATTAAAATTTATAAATGCGCTTAAGAGAAATAATGCATTGTTTGTTGTAAAACTGTATATTGATATTATGTATATTTTATATTGATTTTATGTTGTTAAATCCAATTTGGAAAATGTAATATCTAAAATATCATTTAATTGAAAAACTTCAGCATACAAGAAGCATGAAAAATAATTTCTTTCTATAGTATTTAAATTTATTAATATGAAAAGAAAGTATATTTAAAGAACGATTTTTATTTTATGGTTTTTTTTGGCTAGAATAAAATAACAAAAAATGACAATACATACTATAAAAAAAGAACATAAATTCAAAAATATTTATCATTGAAAGCAAAAAATATTATTTACATATTTAACAAAATATTTTTTTTATTTATCAATTTTTTTTTTTACTTTTTTAACAAATATTTTTTTTACTTATTTATTAAAAATAATTTTTTAACTCTTTTACTAAATTTCTTTAGCATGTAATCATTATTTCAAATTCCAAAATATATTTAAAAGTCCATTATTAAAACCGGCGACGAAGATATAGCTGTTAGGAGTACTGTGGAGTAACTGAAAATATATTTTATGCATCAAATCATAATTAAAATACTTCTGTTAACAAGGAAATGATGTTGCAAACTAATTGTTATTGTCATTTCCTTGGTGAATTAGATTGCACCTATTCTATTTACCAAAATGTTTACTTTCTCTTCATCCAGTCGCATCTTTACGATAAAAATATATCCCTATGTATGTTTTAGAGAAAAATGGTTTATTCTCTCATTAGTCCAGAGTAAAATCAGGAACACATCTCCCAATTAAAGAATTTTTTATCATTTGTATCAACTTCTTCCACCATAGTGCTCGCCTCATGTGTAATTAATTAGATGCTGTCATGTTTCTGTTTGAGTGTTAGAATTTCAAATCTTAAATCTAACAGTGCAGTGATTAAATGCGAACTGATTCATTGTCGACGAAATTGTATTTCTACATTTGCTTTTAGCAAATTGTAAACTGGTGTTATTCTCATGAAGCGTCAAATGCAAACGTTGCAGATTTGGCAAGAATTAAGTACATATATATATATATATAATTGTTTTGAAAATTTATAGAATTAAATAAACTATTTTCTAGATTAACATAGAAACTCCTTTATAAATAATAGAAAAATGTGAGTTTATCTCAAAAATAAAAAGAAATTAAAATTGCTATTCATTTCCTCATGAATTTCATTTTAGTACATATAATCATAACTAATCCCTCAATGCATCTGGGAAGGTTATATTTTAACCTATAATCTAATAAATCTAAGTGCTGATAATGCATTCGTTTCTTTTGTCCAGGATAATCAAAATAACGAAATCTCTTTTCATTTCATTCACTTCCTTTTTATTCTATTTCATTTCATTAAATATATACATGAAAAATAATTGCATTATTGGGAGATAATTTTTGGTGTGAAAAATAATTTTAAACACTGTTTACTAAAGAAGGCTGAATATAGGATTGATTGGTCTGGGACACATGCTAGAATTTGGCAGGAACTAAAGATATTCCTTAATATTTCATACTAGATTGTAGGATTCTGATTCTCTGGCATTTAACTATTTTAAATTTAAGTTAGTCGTGTGAATGTAATTTGGAAACGTGATTATCTGAGAAAAGAGAAATTTCAAGTATTTTTGAAATTAAAAAAGAATTTTAATTCTATTCAATTTGAACAAAATAATTTTAAATTTTAATAAATATTTCATTCTTTTAGTAAAAATTGTGTTAAAATTTTTCAACTTTTTTACATAAATGTTAGATTTATTCATTTTGTTAAGAAGGGAGTATATAAAATAATTTTCAAAAAGATGTAAAACTGTATGGGAGATAGGGAGATATACACAATATTACGCAAAATAAAATTTAAATTAAATATATCATGATGCAAATTTTCGTGCTCTATGCTGCTTACCCTCAATACACGAAAAATACTGATCTTATAATGCGTAACCATTAACATAAAAACCTTATATTTAATAAATAATTTTAATGCTTTTTGAAGCATACGTTATATGTATGACTCATTTAAACAATATGATATTCAACTTCCCTGTATAAAATTCCTTTAAGTATGATATGAATTTTAACGAACATATTATTCATAAATTAATTAAATATCTCAAGAAATTTTGAAACGTTCGTTGATTAAATCCGTTTGATACACTTTTATTGAATAATATGCTAATTATATTAAAATTAAATATTGTTAAAAAATTCTAAATTAAATCATAAAAGGAATTTTAATGCTTGGAAACAAGCTAACATTAATGGAAACAAGCTAACATTAATAATATCGTGCGCAATGCAGGATTAAATGTAGAACTTCCAATAAATTCATCTATAGAAAAAACCAAGGAGATAGTACTGTTAACACATCCTTTTATCAAAGTTTATCCTTAATGCAAATTTGATGTGTAAATTATATTTTTGACATTTTAAAATTTGTTTAAATTCCTATAATATTTAATTAATGAAATAATTCATTGATTACTTTTTCAAGTTGAAGTAAGAAAGTTTAATTAAAATTTAATTATTTAAAAGAGAAATGAGTCAATGATCCTAAAATCTCATTTGTTTTTGAAAATAAAAATAATTTATATCGCGGGCTTTTATTTTAATAGGTGAAAAATAAAAATTATATACTATAACGTTATACAAAGATATAAAATAAAGCAAAATTTGCTTTATTTCATTTAAAAATTTTGAAATTGTCAATGTGTTCGAAGAATCATTCGCTAAAAAGAAAAAAAAGAAAAAACATAGAGATGTCCGACGATTATAAGTTTATAATCATCATCATCATTATTATTAATTCTGTTGGATATTTCTGCATTGTTAGTCATGAAATACTTTTATTGTAATTTTAATAAATATATATATTTTTTGCAACTGAATTTTCCTACACAATTCCGTTTAATAAATACTATATTTATAACATATTCTATAGTCTAGTAGATTATTAATTAATTATTAAATTAAAATTTCAACAACATTTTAGCTAGTTTTAGAGATTTCGGAATTTTTTTCTCTATTCAGCCATATCTATCTGCATATTTCTTTACCACCATATATATTTCGGACTTTTACTACCTAACATTAAACATAAATTGCCCTAACTCTGTCTTCTACCTAGAAGAAATATAAGATTATCTGAGAATTTAAATAGTGCGAAGAGATTATTGCCCCTTTTTCCTGTTCTTCCATCTTAAAAGAAGTTGGGAAATCAGATCTAACAAGTACGATTTATTATTTCAACAGAATTTCAACGTAAATTATTGAAGAACAAAATGTATGTCAACGTAAGCTTTTTTCTAACTAAGCGATTGAGAGATTTATTTTTGAAATGTTTGAACTTATAATTAAAGGATTAAATTTTACAGAGAATTCTCAGTAAAAATAAGAATGTAATCAACAGTAGAGTTTAAAAAACGTCCTTTGAATTTGTTATTACTCAAGAAAAAACTAGAAATGTTGCAATAGTTTCAAATTATATTTAAGATTACAGGAGAAATTTTTTTATTAGTACTTTGTTTAGATATTCTCGTTTTGGTTTTCGAAATTTGAGTTCATTTTTTATATATAATCACTAGAAACTTTGTTAAAAAATCATAATCAGATGAAAATTCCCCATTTTTGAAATATAAAATTCTATTCATTTTATTACAGGATGCCAGTTAGATTTGAATGAGAGTGCCAGGATTTTAATTTAGTATTAACCTTTAAACATTTTGTAAGGCGTAAAGGTCAATGAAAATTGTAGTTTAAAATATACATAAATTTTTTAAGATAAGATTTTTAAGATTTTTTTCTCGAAGATTTATTTTTTTGTTATTGATAATTATTACAATTATTAATTCATTCTTATTCTTTAGAAAAAATGTATTTAGCAATGGACGCTATTCGGGTTGAAGAAAATCATTTATTTACAATTTACTAAAATTCTGTTGTAATAATATAAAATTAAATGAAATGCAAATAAAACAAGCAATAAAGGGGAAAAAATGAAAAATGTTTTTTTATTTTTATTAATTAATTTAATTTTGTTATTTAATTTAATTTTTTTTTCAGTTATTTCACTTACGTGTTTAAAAAACACCTTCCTACCATATTGCAAATATTCCTAAAAGATAAGTTTTGCAATTTTCTCTAATACAATAAATAAAATTTAAAATTTTATTAAATGAAAAAAAAAAAACCTGAATAGTTGTTTTATACATCATTATATCCATAAAATTGTGATACAGTGTTTCTTTTTTTATAAGGTTGAAAGTATCCAAGGAAAAAAATCTGATTAATTTTTTAGCTGAGTCGTTTGTTCTTATGTTTTACCTTCTTTTATAAAACTGAATGTGTTGTATCGAATCCAAAGGAAAAAAAAATATCAATTCATATCCCTTTTTTTTTTTTAATCAGTTACATTTAGTGCAAGTGTAAGGATTAATGCAATTCTTTAAAATGAAATGAAATTATTACCCAGAATGCTTTGTCCATAAAAATAATTCTTAAATATAATTAAATATATAAAATAACATTCAAAGTGTTAAAGGATTAAAAATGATCAATTCAAATCAAGTTTAGCAGCTCAGATCCAATTAAGAATTTTAGCTCAAAAAGCTATTCCTCGAAAAATTCAGTGTTTCTGAAAAACTTAAAATACATCATTTTTTAAAAGTACGTAGCTTTCTGCAAAATAATTCAGAATGTAATAACTTTTTTAAAAAAAATATACGACATAGGTATCATAGGCGACCACACGGACAGATTTGTATCAGGAGTTAAAAGAATATCATTTCAAAACTAATTCAACAAATAAATAAAATTCCTTCAAGAAATAAAATTCAAGAAAAACTTGATATATTTATATCACGAAATTCAAAAACAAATAAGAAGGTTCTAAAAATATATAGCATTTTATACGAAATGGCGCGCTATTGATTTTTTCTATTTAAATTCGAAAATGGCGAAAGTTACTGTAATATTCGTTCCATAGTATTTTCTTGAAACACAATTTAATTACTGAAAAGATATAAATCTTATTTCACAATAATGAACACTGTAAACCTGGAAAAAATTTCTTTCAAATAAAAATTGCACAGAATTATTCACAGCACTTTTACTGTTTAAAGTACCGAGAAACTTCTGCACCAGAACTGATAAATAATTAGTATATTAGACAGAAGAAATTGTCTTCAAATTTAAAATCCATTCATAAAGAAAAATCTAAAAATAATTTTCAAAATATAGAAAAAAGTCTTACAGAAATTTTAGAATACAACATTTAAACAAGTATTAAAAATTCATAATGCACACTTCATTTTGCTTTTCCTGTACTTAATTTACAATGAATTTCCTTAAGTACGAAATATTAATTTTTGAAAAGGCATGACATTTACTTTATCACATTCAATACATTCATAAAAATAATCAGAAATATTAAGATAAAAATAGAAATGCAAAAACAACTTACCCATTTTGCTGATTCACTTGAAGGGGAAAAAAAACTCTAAAAGATAGCAACATATTCTCCAAATAAAATAGGTTTTTCAGAAAAATGTTTGACATTATTAGAAAGCTCAAAATAATTACAAGTATCAGAAAAATCCTACGCAGATTTTTTACGGTATATTTTAGTTAGAAACAGTTATTGAAAACCATTGTGAAAAGTGACAATTTTATATTTATTACTTTTTTATATGCATATTTTCTTCTGGTTTAATAAACATAACGGAATTTAAAATTATTTGAAAATAAAATTATACCCTTGGTGAAGTATTTAAGTAGAAGGTTTTATTAAGTTTTGAAAGAAATAGCTTTCTAAATATTATCTGAATAGTAAATTTAAAATAAATAAAGTACTTTAATAGAAATTTGTATTCTTCAAAAAAGAGAAGTTTATCAGTTCACCTGTCATAACAAAATATCTTAACATGACAATCTTCTTAATTTTCGTAAAAATATCTTCTAGGGAAAAAAATTCTTTATAATCGAAATTTTAATATTCTTATATTTCATTAATAAAGAATTTGATGCTAAAATACAATTATCTTAAAATTTAATCATTCGTAATTAAGTAAAATTAATGCTAACAAAAAAAACACCAATTTGCACGACTTTTTCTATTAATATTCTGCAAAAAAAAATGCTTTTTAAACTTTTTTCAAATTTATTTAAAGAAAAATGGTTTAAAGAAATGCGCTTCCCAAAAGAATTTTAAGTTAAATAAATTATTTGGTTCATTTATTATATAATAATTTTTATTTTATAATATTGTGAAAAGTATTTTAATTATTTAGTTCTTAGTTTTTTACACTTGAAAATACATTTCTATTATATTTAATTTTTATAATACAGAAAATTTTTTTAATGAGATCAATATCCCTCAATACTGCTGTACTGTGCAAACCTTTAAAATTGATTTGTGGTGTCAATGCTAAATACTGAATGGAATGTCAATTCAAAAGTTAAACTAATTTCTGAGAAACCTATTTTCATTAAGTAACAAGCAACAAAACTTGTGAAAAGGATATGGGTTAGAAATGAGCCACAGACACCAATTCCTAGGAGGGGTGGTCTGCTCCAGACAGTACCAGGAGATGGGAACGTACGTCGGATATGGAAGATGGGCCCTGGGATCGAATTCAGAGCTGTCACTGACGCTGCAGCTGCAGCTGGAACTTGTACCTGACGTCCCAGAACCCACCGAGGAACTACAAGTCCTCGAGGAACCGCTACTGGAACAGCTGTACGCACTGGAACCATGACTGCATTGACCGGAGGATTCACCAGAGAGGACGGATACCTTGTCGACATCCTCGTCCTCTTCCTCTGGTTCGATTTCGGCCCTCCATGACCTGTCGGGGCCTTCGGAGGGCCCACTAGGTCCCCTCTGTTCGGCGAATTCGGTCATTCCTTCTTTTTGGAAGTGAGGGGCAAGCGAGTGTTGCTTTTTGTAGCAACTTCCTTGTGCATGGTTACTTCCTCAGATGTTCAAGGTGTCTTTGATGGGTTGGGAAATTAAGCTCGGTTGGTGTTCGAAAGCTGCAAGAGTCTCTCCGATTACATCCCTACAGGAATCATGGGGAGTTTCATTGAGTTCGTTACTGGCCGAGCAAAACTTATATGACATGAATCATTCGTGGTGGGGATGTCAAAAGATATGTTGTTACGCATGGCATGCACCAGAAAATATACATATGTATATATGCAGAAAGGAAACAGTGGAATGCTGCTTCCAGAATCGATGTATTAGCATCCACTACCATACAAAGTATTAGTCTGACTTTTTTATCTCTTCGTAAGCTGGTTGCTTTTTTTTTAATCGTAGAACACAATCGGTATATTTAGGTTCTGATTGTTGATGTTTTTTTATTTATCGGAGATTAAAATATCCATGTGTGCAAAATAACAAATATCTTGCTGAAATTTTAAAACAGTGTTAATTTTTGCTGAAAGACGTTATGATATGAATTCAAAACTATTCTTAATTTCAGTGCAGCACATAAATATAAAAAGTGTTTGAATTTTATCTGACATCTAAGATTATCTGTGTAATTGTAACAGAATACTCAATATATCAACATTAAATTTCGAAAACACTCTTCAAGAATTACTACATTGAATAACGTTTACCTATTATTTATATATGCACACACTTATAATTAAATGTAAATTTCAAAAATCCAAAACTAGAAATATATTTCCAAACATAGATTAAATCTTTACAACAGCACCGCTATAATATAATTGGTAAGCTTCTAAAATTAAAGATAATTTTTGATTAAGAGATTCTTAAATATATTTATCCAATACTTTTAAAGAAAGCACCATAGCAAATAGGGAATAAGATAAATTTTAATTCTTTTACAGGAGAATAAAATAGAGGCTTTATGGGGGAAAAATCTTAAATATTAACTTTTTAAAGAGGAATTTAAATTTTTTAAAGTTTTAGTTAAAATTTAATTCGAAAATTATATTTTAAGTCCCTTTTACATAACATAGAAAATCTATTTTCAACTAACATACCTTAATAGATCCATTTCGCTTATGATATTTGTTACACACATGGTAAGGCCTACGAATGTAGGTACTGTGGAACGTATACACATAAAGCGTATATATATATCACTAAACACTGGAAGAGGTATTTATTTCTGTACACACATCACACACCTGATGTACTCATGAGAATCTTATCATTTGATGAGTATTCTCGCGGTTCCAAACACACTCCCAGCTGGCGTGCAGAACACTTTGGCACGAATTCGAATCCACCCTCCTTGTTTCAGCAAAAGATAATTATTTCACCGATACTCCAAGGAAAAAGTAACGTCATACTTTTAAAATAACTAATTTTTCAAATCTTCCGGGGTGGACATTCCGTATGGGTAAAAAAAATAATTGAATAAAAAAAAGAAATCCGGGAGACTGCGCGTGGGTGAGTCCGAAGTCCCCGAACATCCGCTCCGACTGAGCGATTCGGCCGGATAGACGAATCAGGGATGTGCTAGGGGTGGCGAGAAGGGTGCACGAGGGGAAACTGTTGCTCACTTTTCAAGGTTCTCTCGCTCCTGCCGCTGCTTCCTCCTTTTTTATTGTCTGCGCTCGCATTGGCGCCATTTTTCGGGAAAAATCCAAAGAAAATCCGGCAGATCATACTAAGAAAAATCCACTAACAAACCCTTTTTGCTTAATTTTTTTATCCTTCCCGATTTTCCTGTTCGATTTTGCGTGGAACGAGTGGAGCGCCTCGCTCTCGCGATATCTCGTTTGGATCGAAGGATGGCGAGATTTTCCCGTGCCCAGGTAGGTCCGGGGTTGTGTAGGGTGAGGTGGTGTGCCGAAAATATTGACTTACCTGGGTTTCAGTGGAATTCCGGGTTCGCTTGTCGCCATTGCGATGTTTTGTATTGCGCAGATCACAAAAAGAAAACACAATTATAATACGATTGGGGGGGGATTAATTTTGCTGGATCGGTATTGAGATTGCAATTGATCCGGGGAGGAAAACGACTCCATATTTACATCATACAATAGTATATCATGGTCATTATGCCTCTAATTGATGAACCTTGTGGAGGATTATATGAGCTTGATATCTAGTAGACTTTTTTCTTTTTCTATTTACCACTTCTATAAAAACTTACCTTTTTAAATTTTTATCATTAAATATTTAAAAAATAAACAGAAATATTTTCCAAACTGATACAAATAAAAATCTCGTTTTAAAGATTTTTTTCCTATTGACGCTTTAAATAATTCTCTTAGTGAAATCGTTAAATAAATATATTTTTAATCTTACAAAATATTGCACTACATTATAGCCTTTTTTTTTACCATTTATTTCTTTAAATTTCTTATTATTATTAATTATTTTTTTTGTTTATTATTATTTTGTTACAAATTAATTTCCACTATTGAAACCTATATTTTTTTAGGTAGTTTGTGAACATGTTTCTATGAAGTCCAGTTATCTATTTCGAAATATTTTCAAGATTTTTCAAGTCATGCAACATTATAATTTTCCTAATTTTTATACGTAATTAAATATTATTAAATAATTATAGGAAATTTTCATAGTTTTCAGAATGTCTCATTTTTTTTACAATAAATACTAAAAGAAACTATGAAATCAAATGAATTATCATTAAGATTTAAGTTATAATTATCAGAATCAGTTATAAGTATAAAATAACCCAGAGAATTTTCAAAATCAAATTCTGCTATCCTTTCCTCAATTTCAATAAAAAATTATAAAATTAAAATCAATAAATGATTTTTTTTATTATTGTTTGTTATATTTAAGAAATTGTAACTCTGAATTGTATATTTATTGATTAAACAACTCTGTATTAATTATATCTGAATGTGCTCAAGATAATTGCTGAATATTATAGTCTTTTCAGAATCCAATAGATTTGCAAAGCTAATCAATTCATTCGTTTTTTCTTAAACAGTGCTAAATTATTTCCCCCTGTTATAGAATTTCTCGAAAACGCAATTTTGAAATTTTGCTCCATAATGAATCATTCTCATCCATTATTATTATTTTGGAAAAAAAATTAATTAGGTATTTTAATTTTTAAATTCTCCTTATACAGTAAGAGACTTTGTAGTTTTATACAGACAATGGAATTATTTAATTAGAGCGTTTTTAAATCTAATATTTTGATAATTCACTTTTGTTCTTTTTTTCCTTTAAAATTTTTTTTTATTTAATATTATGTTAAAAATATCTTATATTTCGAATTTATTTCGGTTAATTCAAAATCAAAACGTGCCAATTTTTATTTTTAATCTCTTTCTTTAAATAAAATTAGTTAAAAAGCATCCGGTCTTGTCGCAACTTAAAATTATTTGGTGAAAATAATTTTAAGTTTTTAAACCACTCAGTGAGTTAACCGCTATTCAATTTGTTCAAACAAAAGAAAAAGTCTTAATTTGCGAAAAAAATGCGTTAAATGTTAATTGTACCGATTATTTTGGAAGTACAATGGAAATGGTTTATTATGTATTATGCATTAAAACTGTTAATCTTTAAAAATTTTTGCTGACACTTTTAGTAGAATGTACTTATAATTTCCTTACTATTCCCTTCCCTTATTATTTTGCAATTTAGGTAATTATTTTTTTCTTCATTCGAATTTTTAGATCAATTTTTGTTCTACAACCGCCATCTTGAAAATAGCTAAAGTTACTATAAACAATTGATTGTAGATAAAATATTTACTGTAAAAAATGACTAAAATTTAATGAAGGTTAGTAATTGTTTTTTCGGTGCTTTAATTCGAATCAAAACCCTCAAAGAAAAATATGCTAAGCAGATAAGGATCTTGGATGCTCTTTTATAGGCCAAGTATCATATCAAGTAATAAAAAATTCTTTATTAGATATAATTGCCGAATTTTCATTCAATTAAATTTTTAAACTAAATTTTTGCAATAAAAAATGTTGTGAAACTGAAAATTAAAGGACTTTTTTTTCCCTTCAAATCTTTAATTTCTTTATTATAGCTTTACTTTTCGTGGTATTAGATTTTCGGTCGATAATAAATTTTAAAAACATAAATTTAAACTTAAGGGGTAAACTGGTGGATAACTTAAATGCAACCTAAAATATTTTGTTGTTCAATCCTTTTTAAATTATCTTTGTTAAATTATCTTACCTTAATAAATTATCTTTGTTTAAACAATATTTATATTCCAACCGTATTTAAGACTATGACCCGCACTCAACATTATTTTTAGGGAACAACATTGTTTTCCACATTTTACTTCTCTCCACTTATTAAATTAAATGTCCTTAGAAGAATGTCGCAAGTTTTGAATATTGTATGATACTTTTTTTAACTTTCTTCGACATGTCGTACACAAAGAGAAAGTACTGTAATCGTCAAGAAATTCGAACTCGAGATTTTGACGCATCTTCAGAACACACACAAAAAATAAAATAAAATAAACTCATTTTTGGAATTGCGTCTGTTTGTGAGTACGATAATTGAAAGCTCAGAAATTCTTTGAACCAGACAAATGAAATTTGTGATATGACCATTATAAATTTCTACAAATTTTGAATGAAATTCATTTAGACGAAATTTATCTGCCCGATTTTAAAAGTACAAGTGAATTTGATGACTATAAAACCTAAAGTGTTAAATAAATAAAAATTAGCATGCAGATTTCTCATGTAAAATATAGATTCTTATCGAATTTCGATTCAAATCTGTCAAGGGTTGATCGTTTGTAAAATTAGTTTTTGCATGCATGTAAACGCAATGATTTAAATAAATCAAATTTGGTACGTGTTCTTACGATTGTAATTCTTGTTGTATGTCTGATTTTGGTTTCACTCAATCTGAAGAAAAGGCATCTAATCTGCATAGTCATTTTTCAAATACTTATGTATTAACCACTTCGCAGGAAAAAATCGTCAAAAAATACTAACATTGTATGATTGTTAAGGTCTGTGATTACTTTCGAGATGAATTTTTGAGAAATGTTCGAAAATAGTTATATTTTAAAGTATTTGTATAAAAATGATTAAAAAAACATCTATGGAACCAAAATATCAGTAAAGTGGAAAAAGTTTTTAAAAAATTGGTAAAAAGAGGCTTTTATTTTGGCTAATAAGAAGTACAAAGGCAAAAATCTTCTAGTTTAAAAGTTTATCAAATGATTTGATTCAAATTTTGCATACAGCTTAAGAAATATATTATCTAGTTCTTGAACTAAAAAATAAACTGTATGTCTAACCATTCTTTAATTATTAAGTTCGACTGATAAATAATACGAAATTTCCCATTTCTTTTGCATTTTCAAACACTAAAAATCTATAAAATATTTCTAAATAGATAGATAAATTATCCTCTTCTTCAAAAACTGCGGAACATATTGAAAAATTATTATTCTAAATTTGAAGAAGAAATAGGTATTAGATTTTATTTTATTAGGTTTTTTAGTACGAAAATTCTATCAAAGATTGGAATTTGAGAAAACATCACCTAAAGATATTAAAACGTATGCAAATGCAAATATAAAAATCAGTGTAACTTCAGAAAAAATAAATTAAGAAACAAAATTCTAATGGTTTTATAACGAAAGCTGCTCAAGCATTAAAGATATTAAATAAAAAGAAAATTGGACTTTTTAACTTAGTCACTTAAATTAATTAGAGATTAGGAGAACTTCTGTGAAGAGTTTTCTTCTCAAACCTCACAACCGCAACAGAATGGTTGATAACAGAGTTGACAATTTAAAACATTCTAGACCTATTTAGGCCAAATATCCCTTAGATTGAAACTATTAATTTTTTTCAACCATTACATGAGTATAAGACAACCCACAAGCATGGCAGCTCTATGTTGGAAGCAGGTTTCGAAACCGCCAATTTTCTGTACTGAAACAGGAGCTCTGTTATGAATCACCTGAAGAATAGATTTGCTGATTATGTGGAAATATAAGAGCAGGTAGCTTTTCAGATTGTGTAAAGTGTGACAAATCATATTCCAACGAACTGAACAAAAGTGAGAGCACTTTCATGTTATTTTTTTTTTCTGTCTAAAATCCTCACTTTGAAAATGGAAAAACTATTCTCTTTAGGCATAATTTGAAGTTAAGTTAAGGATATTCACTTCGTTTTACTTGTACGTTTTAAGACGCATTATTATTTCTATTTGGATACAATATATTTCGAAACAAGCATGATATTTTGAAGAAGCTAATACCGTTATAGAGTTCCTAAAGGTTAAACAGATCGCCCTCAGCTTATTTTTTTTCTCTGTATGCTTCTCAAAGTAGATCTTTCTTTTCTTTGAATTCAGTCAATATGCATTTATTACGCCAGACTTCCTTTCATGGCGTTTGTGTTAGGCAATAATCTCAGAGAAACAAGCAAATAAAATAGTGCTTCCGTCAGCAGTTTGGCCCCTACAGCAAAATGTTTATCTTACGAATGACTCGGTATCGAATGGAAGTTTTTGTCTCCATAAAGGATGTAATAATTGTTGATTGTGAGAAATGGATAGTTGGATAACGAAAGAAAAGGAACAGAATTGGTCTAGAACTTTTCTGTCCTAGGCCAATTTGATACAGAAAGTATATAAATATTTTCTGATAATAATGATATATAAATAAAACACTGAAAATATTGATTATTAAGAATAAAAATAATTATTTATCTATTTTGACATTTTTTATATACTATATTAGGAGTTTTTTAATTGTGAATTACTGATCAAAGTGGTGCTATATAGAAAAAAGAGAAAACTTGGGGAACGTTTTTTGGAACACTCTTGTTTCGAATGTTTTTATATTGTATATAAAGATAGTAAAGAAATAAGTGTACGCAAAGGTAGAAAAGAAAAATAACTAGTTATTGGTAATTATTAAATCTATTAATTGATTTGAACTTCTAAATTAAATGATACACATCAGTTTGATCATTTTAATTATTTCATTCCATATAAGAAGGTATGGAAAATATCAGAGATATTTCAGCATGCTCAAATGACTTCTTTTTTTAAAAATTAGATACTAATTTATGTATTTAATATGCTAATTCACGTATTAAATATTCCATAGTCAGACACATCGTCATATGATTATTTAAAATTGCTGAAAAATGATTTTAAATTGAATTTCTTTCATTCAGCTTGATTTTACTGCTCATTAGGGGTAGTAGGCACTCAATTGGGGTAGTGTCAATTTTTGAGTCGAAACTAGGCTCGAAAAGGATCTTTATACTTGAAAATCAGTCTTAATTTGGAGCAGTTCAGGAAACTGTTTTATTTATAATTAAAGGATATACTCGGTGCTGCCAGAGATTAAAATCCTTTTATGTGTTATAGAAAAGGCGGTTTTATGTTTTAAAAAATAAAATATTGCAATCCTTTCATTGTGCGCAGTATTGTCTTTTTCAATGCTATATCTAATTTATCTGCCTATCTGCAGCACTAACATAAACATTTTAGATAAAACCAAAATCCTTACTGTCTGAAATATTTTTAATTAAAATTGAAATATCAGCTGAAGCAACAATTTTAAATACCGCCGATTCCTGATTTTTTTTCTAAGCTTAAAATATTTATTATATTAGTCTTGCAACTTTTGTTTACAAATTGTGAAATATAAAAGATGTAAAGATCATTTTTAAAAGCAATTAAATAGGTAATTTCTTATTAATAAAAAGCTTGAAAATATACCAAATCGGTAGTTTTCCTTACACATATTGCTAACTCTCTCTACTTCTAAAGATTTCTCTTAGAATTATGTTTAAGTATTATGGAAACAGCGCTTCGTACATATTCTTGTTTGTCAACAATAAAAAATATTTTATCTACTCATGAAAAATTTACTTTTGGAGCCTGCGTTTGAATTTGAGCGGAACGCTTATGTTTTCCTTTGGGCATCGTTAAATCACTATTTTAAAACACATAAAAAATGAAATAGAGGAACAGCATAAAAAAAGCCCTTGTGTAACATGAAAAAAATAATGCTAGAGAAGTTTAAAGTCTTCAAGTTGGCTAGTTAAAGAGAATCTATAAATTTTCTAATTCCAAAATCGTCTGCGATAAATTAAAATAATGATATCGATCGAAAAAATGATATCGATATCATTTATCAAATTACACAAAAATGAAACTAATATCGTTGAAGCGGGAAAAGGCTTGAATTTTAAGATCATGTAAAAATATATGTTCTGGGATTTTTGTTTCTCCGATGTTATTGTAGAAAACAGGCAAGATTATGGTTGCTTCTCATAGCCGTGCCGTCAACGTACATCTGCTGCATTTGTTCTTGTGTCCTTTTGATCGATTGATGTATGCTTGTTTTTTGGCGTTGCTAAATCATTACTTTGAAGTAAATGAAAACTTAGTGAAAATATATGTATTAACATAAAATAGAAATTTAAAAAAATAATAATGAAATTCCAAGTTAAAATTAATTTTGTTTTTAAATTTTAAAAAAATAATTATAATTGAAAAAATATTGTGTAAAAATGGAAGTGATATCATTAAAATAGTAAAATTTGGTGCGTAATAAAGGAATTGCTGTATTTCTCATAAGGTTTTTTGAAAGTATTGTTATCGGCAAATACAACAACCAAACTGTCGGAAATTAACTGTTGTGATACTTGTAACTACCGTAATTTAAAAATGCTTTAAACTAGACAGATTTGGTACATAGTCTTTACACTGAACTTGTATATTCATTTCAAATTGTTCAGGAAAACCGTTAACGAAAAATTTGTCTCTCTGAATTGAAGTGAAGACAACAACTATGAAACTAATAGAATTAAATAGATAACATTTAATAGAACAACTAACACATATAATTTCAGATGCTAAAATTTGCTAAAAACATTTGCGCATTCGAATATTTAGGAATGCAACGACTTAGATAAATAAAATTTGATGTATAATCTTGTTATTAAAATTGTAGCTTAAGGAAATTAAAATCCCTTGGTCACTAAAATGATGTCCAAAATGCATACTCGGTTTTTCTTCACTATACTAGAAACTCAAGACTTTCGAAGGCAGAACTAGAAATAAAAATCTGAGAGCTTGTAATTTTCAATCCCTCGCTCAAGGTACATAATTGTCATGCGAAATTTTCACTGTCAAAAGCAAATAATTAAAAAAAAAGCAGCATAATAAGGTTTTCTTTGAAAAAAGTTTGAAAAGGTGAAAAGCTAGAAATTTAAGTAATTGAATCCAGAGTAATTCAGATGTAGTTAAGCAAGGAAGTACAAATATTTTCTTCTGCTCATTTCCAATTTTTAAATATCTTTCCTTTCTGGGTATAACATAGGGCGGAATACCTTAATGATATGATTTAGATATCAGAAGTGCGTAGAAGATGAGGGGATTCCTATTCCAGTAAAAAGCTACTTTGTTTGTGGATATGGAATATGTTAAATATGACTTCCAGTGTCGAGACGTTTTGCTGGTTTAACATGGACGCTTAGTAAATGAAACCGGATCAGAAATCATCCTCATCATTTAGCACGGTTCAAAATTAAGAGGACAGTTCCCAAATTATTCTTGCATTGCGTCGACATTTTTGTAACAAAACGGACTGTAGTCGATAGATTTATAATACGTATAGAGATACGTAATATAACTAGCATTTTACTCAGAAGCTAAAAACTTTATGATTCAAAATTGTAAAGCAATATTCTTTCGATGTAATTCGAAGTTCTGAACGGTGGACAATATCATACATACTGTAGAGTATATTTTTCCATTAAAAAGGGTCATTTAAGGATTATTAAATAGTTAAGCATTAATAAATTATTCCAAACTTCGATGAGAAAAAGAGGACGACATCTGTTCCAGCAAGCGCAGATCTAAACATCCGTATCATTCGGTTTATAATGAATCAAATTTTCACACAATTTTCACAGATTTCATAATTTAGTCCCATCTAAATTGTTAAAATATCAAAGTTTTCACGCAAGTACTAAATAATTTCGTTAAAAACTTTCGACGCAATTTTCAAACTTTTTTTTAAAATTTTATTTGTCCTAATGAAAACTTTAATATCAAACAGTTATCCATATTTCGAATTTATTTTGCAATCGTCACTTCTAATAATCAAAGAAATGCGCGTGTCTGTTGGCTTATTATAAAGCAAACATTTTATCAAATTTAGGCCAAATATGCTTCGGTGGATGAAAATGTGTACATCGAAATCATTATTTTCGAAAATTGATTTGAATTTCAATAAACTGAAAAAAATAACGAAATTTATGAGGAAAAATTTCGTTGAATCTTTGAATAAATAATTCAAAAATGACGTTCACACATAAATAATTTTTATACTTACATAAACAATTTTAAATTTTCTTCTCAGTAATCTAAATTTAGTTTTAAAAATGGTTACTGTAATTTTAAAATATGTTTAAAAATATCTTTAAATGTGATTTCAAATAGTTTCATTATTGATATATAAATCAAATCTGTTGCATTTTTTATCAATATTTACATCAGCTTTTTGTTATTAAAGATTATTATATCTCAAACAACTTTTTTAATCAAGAAATTTGACACTAAAATTTCACAGCTTTAGAGTATGGGGTTTTGTGTTTTACAAATATAAAATTTTTCTTTTTTTCTGGACGTTTGATTTCAAGCATAAAATAATTTCAAATAAATTTGCCTTATAGTATTTATTGAATCTTCTCTTGCATTACAGAAATCTTTTTTTTATTCTAAAACTGTAAATATTTTTAAAGCTACATTTCATAAAAAAAATGATGATTTTCCTTATTTTAAGAATGTAATCGATAACTCGTAATTTGTTATTCAATTTTGCGATATAACTAGACTAAATATAAAATTTTAATCGTCAAATAAATTAGATTATTTAATTAATTATTGGAATCATGAATGATTTCAGTAGCTAAAAATTGGATTTAAATATCAAATACATTTTTTCGTCTTGCTGTATAAGAAGTGTTATCAGAGAAGAAATAAATATTTAGTGAGCACTCAGCTGAATAATTTTGATTCTCTCATTTTACTATCACCATATATTCAGTTATTTCGTGGCTGATCAGTACATCTATTTTATTCGTAAGCTAAATCTCTCACATCGATAATCGGGTTGTGAACGTTAGGCAATATTTTTCATTAAAAATTAAAGACATATATCATTATAATATAAACGAATTAAGTGAACAACAATATTTGATAAAAAATAGATAATCTTACTTCGTTAGTTAAATATAATGGGAAAAACACAACGTCAACGCCAGTAATATTATTTCAAAGCTCATATTTTTAATTAATGAAAATTCAGTCAATTTTTATTCTATTATTCTCCATAAACAATTGATATTTCGAGAAGATTATTTGGTATTTATTGGGATGTTGAATAAGTTCTCGCGGTTTTTTGTGAAAATTAATGCTTTATTTTTTAAAAAAAATCATTAAAAAACAAGTTATTGAAAGTATTTTAGCCACTACTTTTCCCCATCTTCCTGGCAACATTTGAATTCCACGTTGTAAAAATGACACGTCTTTTGAGGCTATCCAAGAGTCCCCGCCCCCCAATTTTTGGCATCTTCATAAGAACGGAAGTACTGCTCATCTAGGCCATGTGTCATCGACCGGAACAAGTGGTAGTCGGAAGGGGCAATATCCGGTGAATACGGCGGGTGGGGTAGGACTTTCCATTTAAGCGTTCCCAAGTAGGTTTTTACCGGCTTTGCTACATGTGGCCAAGAGTTGTCATGTTGCAAAATGACCTGGTCGTGTCTGCTAGTATAGGGGCCGTTTCTTCTTCAATGCTCGGCTTAATCGCTCCAATTGCAGTCTGTAGTGATCTCCAGTCAGGGTTTCATTTGAGTTTGAGAAGCTTATAATAAACTATACCCAGCTGATCCCGCCAAATTCAGAGCATAAGCTTGGAACCATGAATATTTGGATTTGCTGAAGATGTTGATGCATGGTCGGGTTTACCCCACGATTTTTCATCCCCAGTTACGATACAATGCAAAAATCCTTTCCTTTTCTGCCGTTGAAGTAGTTATTCACACGTGAACAGCTAGCGTTTGGCATGACTCTTCATGAAGTAATGCTTCCAATTGTTCGTCTTCAAACTTCTGCGGTGCGTCAGAGTGTTCTTTATCTTCAAAATCAAAATCATTATTTTTAAAGCGTCTAAGCTAATTTCTACAAGTTGTTTCTGACAGAGCATGGTTGCCGTAAGTCTCAACAAGAATTCTGTGAGCGTCAACTGCAGATTTTTTTAAATAAAATAGTGCAGTAAAATTCCCCGCAAATACTTTTTTTTAGCCACGAAATTTGACATATTTAACGCAATGAAAAGTAAAGTTGTTTGTACTTTCGCGAAATAACATTCACTGAATTTCAAGCTTTCTTATAGTCCTTGTAAATAGATGTGTCACTATCATAAACTAACACAATCGGTTCCGGCAATGCCATTTGTTGGAAAACAGCGAGAACTTATTCAACATCCCAGTATGTAATGCAAAACACGAATTAAAATAGGGATTAAAATTTAAAAAAAAACTATCTTGAATGGAAAGGAAGTATGAATAATAAAACCTGTGTTGTATAGGAAGATGAAAAATAATTCCGATCTTTTTACTCCAAGAACTTATTTCCCGTTCTTATTCTTGGAGTTGGAATAAGCTTATTTGGTTATAAGATCGAATTACAGAATGAAAGAAAGATCAAAGAGATCTTTTCAGTGCATTGAACTACTTTCATAAAAACATCAGCTCTACTTTCATAAACAAATGCTTTGTTAGATTGCAGTTTATTTTAAGTATTAATTCAATTTAAGAAGATTTGATATATCATTTAAGACTGCAAATTACTTTAAAAAATAATTGATAATAAGCTAAATGAGACCAAGAAAAGAAATAAGTTTATAAATTTTTCATAAATGTTAGAAATATTTTCATATATTTAAGTGTTAATTTCTTACTTTACTTTTTCTTAAATTAAGCATTCTTATCTGTTATTAAAACATCATTCTTAAACTTTTAATAAATATTTGAATTCAACTAATTATTAAAATTTTCTTCTGTTTTTCTTACAAGGATTATGATATCGATTTTCGCAAATTTAATGAAAGGGTGGAAGATACCGAGTTCTTGAGTTGTTTTGCTATTAAAAATATATTTCAACTCCAGAAAAATTTACCACACTTTATATGATCATTACATATTTAAAAGAATGCAAAATAAATGCTAAATTTAAACATTATAAAAATAGCTGCTCTATTTTAATGAAAAATGCAATGCTCATTATTTTAAAATACATGCTCTTGAAATAGATTTTCCCATTCTCAAATCTATATATTCCCTCAATTCTTATTAAAATAAAAATGATCGTTTGCGATTTAGATAAAATATTTTCTAAAATCTGGTTATGAGATATACCTCTTTATTTAAATTTGAATTTATGGAATTGAATATACTCATTTTTATTTGTAAAATTTTAAAAAAAATGTGCGCTCTGATATTAACAATTTCAAAGTATAAAAGTTGTTTCATTTGCATATTAATAAAGCATTACTTGATATTTATGTTCTTCGACATTCGATAATGATTAATAAAAAATATTTTTAAAAATCCAAGCGGACTATAAAACAATGTATCCCGAAAATCTATTTTATTTTAAATAACACAAATCATTGTTATTTTAAGTTAATATATTGTTACGGATTCCGCTACTTCTAAGTCCGTAGAATCATTGGGTTCGCTTATAGCGGGGATATGGTTCGGTAACACTCAGCAGGCCTCAATAGAAAACAACAACTTTTATTTAACACGAAGAAACTAATACAAAGGTGGCAAATATGTGCAGCCGAGAGGAACACACAGCAGCACACTACAACAACAATAGCCCACGTAGAAATATACCACAGAACACAAAGCAAAACACAGATAGAATTCAGCAGGAGAGGGGATTCTCGGAGCTTCGCTCTACGGTCTCTCCAAACGGCTGAAATTCTCTGCTGTCTACTCGCTTTAGCAGTATCCAACTGCCGACTCACTACCACACGACTAGCTACTCCACGCACAAGTTGATGTTGCTTTCACAATTTCACACAGCTCAACTCAGGTTTCACACAACGCTGGCACTCCGCCATTGCTTCGCTATCCTCTCGAAGACCGGGTACTTGACTCCAATTGCGATTCATTGCAGCTTGAAACTGCCGTCCTTTTATAGTTCTCGGGTGGCTGGCCGAGAACCTTCTCGGCCAATCAGGCGTATCACAGTTCCTATTGGATGGATCGTTACAATTCTTGAAGTGTCCAACTTTATCTCTTTTGTTGCCAAACTCTGAGATCTGCACCCGAACAGCACACACAGGGCTGATCGTAAAACGTTCTTTCCATCGATTGAACTAACCGTGCTGGGAAGCAACTTTACAGGCTTGTAACAATATAGTATAATGTTTATGTAAAAATTCATTAATCATGATACAAAAAAGGAGAAATTGTCCAGTTGGCACTGAAAATTGGTGAAATCATTTCAAATGTTGAGGCTGAGATATGTGCAAAGCTTATTTTTCAAAATCTCTCAAAATCGAGGGGGAAGGAGTAGACGATTATTGATAATATATCGAGTGGTCATTCATTTGAAATAAAATCTTTTGAAATCGGTTCAATAGTTTTGTCTAAATTATAAAACTCTGTTAGCTCTGTTACAAGATTTTCCCATAAAGGATTCCAAACATGTTTTAAAAGCTTTGATGTTTTAATTTCTCTCAAAAATGGAAGGGGATGGAGGGAGGGCGACACTTGAGCACATATCCAGGGGTCATAAATTTCAGTATGAAATAAAGATTTGCAAAATCCTACCAGTGGTTGGGTTTCTCCTTTTTTCCACTTGATATTTTAAATAAGTAGATAGATTGGAAATGAGCATATGAAATTTGATATTTCTGAATTATACATTCCATGCGATTGTTTTTCATGCAGATAAATGATTGAGTTAATTACAATGACTCTTTTTTATATTCTAGAAATATTATTTGAGAATTCCATAAGAAAATAAATCTGATTAGTATCACATCAAAAAATTCTGAGTTATTGATTGATCTTTTAAACTGTTAAAATATTTATTTTGTAAGTAGTATACAGTCATTATAATTTAAATTGATGTTTGATTATAAAAAATTTGGGGTAAATCTGATATCTTTTAGAAAGGCATTCTGCTTAACTATTTTTAATAGATATATAAGTCTACATCAATAATTTCTTTAATTACTGATGTAGGTTTGATATATTGAATTTAGCTTCAAACATTCAGTGCATTTCCAATTCATAACATTTTTTATTCGACTGTTTATTTTCCCTAATTTTTACAATTTATTTCTTTGTCGTTTGTAGGATTTACTATTTTGAACAGACCAAAATTAAAATAGTGCATTATCTAATGTAAATGTAGCTGAATTTTACTAAATCATTACAATTAATTTTTTGAAGATGCAAGGTAATAAGTAATTACTATATAATTAATAATAAAAATATTTTATAAAATATTTAGATTTAAAGGTCAAATCAATATTAGTTCTCCTAGATCCAAAATTTCGAATTCAATGAAATGGGACATACGAACTGTATTTAAAAGTAAGCAGGGAAAGGCGCCATCTAAAATTGGCATGCTTCGGCTTTTGCACGCACAATCAAAACATCACTGCGAGACGGCTGGGCAAGTCTAAATTAAGAGACCTATAGAAAGAAGTTGGGAATGGAAATCAACAAAGGATAATCTAGCAGAAAAGTGAGTTGCATTTAATATATATCTTAGTTTCAGATAATAATTCTTATTCTATAGAAAAAAATATCATCACAGCTAACATTTACGACTAGAGGCGCTATAGACCTACCAAGTAACTGAGACGATCACCGATATGCACATATACTTTATATCGAACTGATTAGTTACAGTTGGCCATTAACTCTGGAAATTGAGACATGAAAGACCATTCCTGTTTAATAACTGAATTTAATATTTTCTGTTGGAAGAGTAGCATTTCAATAAAATTACAATAGACACGCAGTTCATTTTTCTCATAATACTAATCTTTACTAATAATAAAGAGACCGCGGTGACCTGTGAGTAAGGTTTCGACTTTGGAACCGAAGGACTTCAGGTTCGAGACCCGATTCCAGCGAAGAACCATCGAGTAAGGGGGCCAGGTGCATGGTAAATCCCTCGGGGCCAAACGTCATCCTGCTAGTGTGATGAGGAAGTTTGGAGAGAGGGGTGCCAGCTCAGATGTCGTCATCGTCATCTGACTGCGGTTGAAAACAACAACGTGTCCCAAAATGGGCCCAGTGTTTCTTTAAAACGGGACGTTAATATTACTAAACTACTACAAATAAACGTGAATGTGCGCGAGTTAGTCTCTATAGACCAGATCATTTGGCCCACAGCTACCGAATTTATCACATATGCGGTATTTTGAAGTTTTAATCAGAATATTAATTAAAAATGAAGCTGAATTTTGGCCTTTTCCGTGATAACTTCCGGGAATATTATTGCACAAACATAAATGATACATCGCTTCAAAATTTTAAACATCTTTTTTTTCAAAGGTACCAATTTAACAATCATGAAGGATTTTCCTGAAATTTGGCAATTTTTGATCAGGATATTGTTGGAAACAGACAAATTTCTGCCTCATTCCAACATAGATTATGTTTTTGACTTGAAATTGAAATCATTTCCATTGCTTAATCAAATATTTAATTGAGCGATTTTTTTCGCGATTTTTTTCCGAACAAAAGAAGGAACCTCTTTAATATCTAATGTAGTTTACAAGATGAATAAAAAATGAATGTTACAATACTGAGAAAATTAAAAGATGAAGGAGCCACACATTTATGTCTTTATTATTGCGGTAATGTCACGGCATATAATCTTCATTAGAAATGTGCGTGCACATAATGGAAACAACTACGGTAAGACAATTAAAATAAAGCCGCCTAAAGTTTGATATTTTGCCGGAATTATGGGTAGAGAATTATGTATAGAAGATTTAACTGAAAATAAATATCCCTCAGAAACAAACGGGTCGCCAAATTTGATTAGTATATAATATATACCATTATATACTATATAAATGTTACCATATTAGTAATTTTTTCCTCAGAGATTTTGTATTTTGAAAGCGAAAAAAATAAAGTACGTGCTTAGAAAAAATAATTTTTTTTCGTTGCCATTTTTCACCAAATATTTGATACCGATTGTTTTTCCCATTAGGATAATAGGGCAAATATCTTTCGTCTAAATCATAGCTTATTTTAATTTTATTTACATGTGGTCAAACAATCAAGCAGAATTAATTTTTTTTCCTTTTTTATTGATTTATAGATATCTGAATATTTATCAATCTAGAAGTCCCAATTTTCAACAAGTATTCTATTACCACTCTTTGTTATAAATAAAACAGAACAAAAACTATTTAGACATACTTCCTTGAATCTAATCTTGAGTATCTTTTGAATGATTTCGTCTGGGCTCTCAAGTTATTCCCATTGATGTTAACAAATGAGCCGTTACTTTGATTTAATTCCAAATGCATACAACTTGACGTCTCTGGCGCCGAAGACATTCGCCGTTGTTTGAATTCATGAATCTGGAGGTCTGACAAGGACACGTGTTTGAATTCAGCGGAGAATCATGGCGGCTTCTTTTTATCTCGGGACATATTCCCATGCAAATTCGAAAAGGTTAATCGACAACTGCGTTTTAAAGGAGTTCATGTTTCTTTGAACTGGCTGGAAAGTAAAGCAAGGGAATTCTATGTGTTTAATTTGCAGCAACTTTGCATTTCTAGAATTATTTTTCAATTCTCGATTTATCTTTAAAAATGATTTCTAATTTTTTATAATATAATTGAAAATAAGGCTTGTGCCACTCTTTTAATTAGCAAAAAAAAAAAAAAGTTCTGTTTTTGAAGAAAATGCTTAGAACTTTTCAAGTGCAAAATGAAAATGTTCTCTTATATATTCAGATCGTTACTTGTATTTATATGATTAACATTCATAGCAAATGAAAAAAAGGCCTCTAAAATAATGATTTAAAACAGAGGAAATGCCTAGATGCAGTTCACAATTGCGTCTATATTATGCTTTTAAATAGCAGTAAAATTTAGTTATTTCAATACTTTTAAAATAATTCAGAACAAATTGATTCAATCAGATGCATAAATTAGCAATTATGTAGCAGCTCAGGTGTCGTCCTCGTCATCTGACCGTGGTTAAAAATTATGAGGTCCGTTCCAAAATATCCCTAGTGTTGCTTTACAATCGGACGTTAATATAACTAAACTAAACTAAATCGTCAAAATTCGGAGTTTTTTTGAGAATCTGTATTTTTTTTGAGAATTACAAAACATTCTCTTTATATACTTCATATATGAGAAAGTAAACAAAAACATCCGCTATCTTCCAGCCATAAGAATAGAAAGAAAATTCATTAAATGTTCAATAATATTTTAAAATAGATTGAAAAAAAATTTATTATGAGTCATTTAATGTAATCAAGAATTGGCAATTGACTGCTATTCTCATTTATACTTAATGGATGTATGTAACTAATACAGCATTGTATTACTCTAAGATAGTAAAGGATATATTTTACTAATAGCAGATCGAATTATACCTTGCACATTTACAATAATAAATTAATTTTATGCATCAGATTATTAAACCATTTTCCGAGGCATCATCTACTATTCTGATCTTTATCGGCAAAATACAATTCCCAAAAGCAACTTTCTCCTTATGCAGGACCATACCATTTCCGCTAAGTAAAACAAAATGGATAAAGATATCGAAAATCGATACACATTAAACCCAAAGTACATTCATCCCGCTTAGTCCGACGCGTTTCTTTAAGAGACAAAGACCACGCAAGCTTTTTATCCAGAACAAACAGTTTCCTAACGAAAACCATAGACGCCAACAATGAAAATAAATACAAAAGACAACCCTGTCAAAGGTCCCTTTACACGTCGAAATTAAAATGCGTCAAATGCGTACCAGAGCAAACAGAGCATCGGCAAATAACCGGATGGATTATAATGAATCTTCGGAATATCCATTGGTTTTAAGAAAGGTAAATTTTCTTTGGAATAATGTCGTCTTGCCGTGGACCTATTTAATTATGCATGAGGCGCCGTAGCGTCTAAAGTCACTAATTTAATTCTGAGTTAGCTCTGGAAAGGAGTGATATTCCGAGTAATAGGGACGGGGGGGGGGGAGAGCATAAGGATAAGATGGATAATAAGGCTGCAATGAGCGGTCTGCAGTAAACTTGGTACAGAGAAATTCTGCACTGTATCTGAATATATTAGCGAACAGATTTTAAGATCAAGGGAATCGAAGCCTAATTTTCTAGGAGTCTGACAAATGAATGAAGTGGGTCAGTGAGATATCTAAATTCTTATTAAGACTGTGAATATGATTTGAGTATTCATAATGGTCAGTTTTAAGTCCATGGCATGCGTCTAATGTCTGTAGGGGATATGTCACTGATGTGCAGCTGAAAGATTAAATTATGAGCTTATTATAAAAAAGATTATATAATAATATTGTTTTCTGAAATTCAGAATGAAAGAAACGAAATCTCAAAGCCATTTCATTAATTTTACGTTTTTTCGGAAGCAGACGTTGTGTATTATTTTATTTTTATTTTGCTTTTTAGGCAATAACATAACCCATATTTCTGAAATTGCATCTGTTTGTGAATGCTATAAAATAAACAATCCTTGAGCTAGAAGAATCTGATTTGGTACGTAGTCTGTGTTCCAAATTTGTAGATTTCTGCAAAACATTTTAACGAAATCTATTCACATACAGCGTATTTCCATATCTGTTTCTGTACATAGTAACGGGATAATTAAAAAACACGAAAGTCTAGATGTGCAAAATCTAGTGCACAGATTTCAATTCTCAAGTGCTGATCTGAATTATATTTAAAAACAAATCCGTCGAATGGTTGCAGGTTGTTAAAGTAGAGTAAACATCGCTAAGGCTGCCTTACATTTATATAATTTGAAGTTAACTCTACGTTACTATTGTCTTTTTTTAAAAGTATCTAAGCTTTATAAATTCCTTTTTTGGCAACGTTATTTCTCTTCTGTCGTCATTATGTTTATGTCGTCATTATACTTACTTTCAGATGTAATCTCGGCACGAAAAAGAATTGTTCGTTGTAAGTTCTTATAGAATTCTTTTTCCTGTAAATGCTGAATTTTATGCATTTAAACCTGTAAATATTGGTAAATAATCGCTGCCGTAGGAGAAATTTTATGTACATACCTAAATTCTGAATGAATTTTAATTAAAACTGCTTCATTAGTACATGAAGTATAGTGAACTATTTACTGGCGTCCGCATACAATTTATCAGAAAGCTAAGTTAGTCAGTGACTGATTTGATCCGTTTTAAGACAGGTACACGTTATAACTCAAAAATGCACCTTCCTAAAGAAATTAAATTTGGTATGTGATTTCTTTCTGAGATTGTAGTTTTATGACAAATTTTGGTTCCACTCGACCAGGTCGGCCTAAACGCAAAATTGATTTTTTTTTCAGTTTAATAGTAAAGCTCACAATGCTCATACACAGGATTTAAAATAAAAATCTGAGCACTCGTGGCGTTCCTAACCTTGACAAAAGTCCATGTTTTATTTTGTATTATTTTATTTAATAAAAGGAAAGAGCATAACACCTGTATATGCGAACATGCGACAGTTTCGATTAGATCACTTGCTGATCTCTTATCAATGTTTGTATCAACCACTAAAACAAGTGAGTACTGCTAGCCATATATATCATTAAAATGTAAAACTTTTAATTTTAACAAAGATATTTAAATATATTATTCAAATGCAGGAAAAGTTTCTTACTGAATTTTATAATTTATAGATCATTTAATGACACATTTTCATATAAATTGTATTAAAAATCCAGAAGCATTGTGAATTAGATAACAAAAATGTACGAAACTTTTTTTTCTTTTCCCGATTATTAGAATGGCTATTTGAATAAATTGTAATCAAGGGTAATGAAATTAATAAAAGCTCACCAACCACCCTCCAAAAAAAAAAAAAAGGAAATGGCAGAAATTTCAGGAAAATTAAGGTTTGGAGTTTTCAAAAAATTATCTTACATTTTAATAACATATTATGACAATATCAGAAACCTAGGCCAAAAACAAAACTCAATTATCCTTTGTTATTATAGAATTCAGGGATCTATTTAGTATAATGTAGACATATCGTCTTCAATAGATAATTTCAGTGTTATAAATCATTTCTAATCATTTTTTCCATTGAAATACCTTTTCAGTAATAAAATTTAAATGTGTAAACCTATGCGATAACGAACTAACTTCTAAATAATACATGAGGAAAATAAATTTCTGTCAAACAATATAGAAAAAATTCCCTGTATCAGGTATATCTGAAATGTATTATTGCATTACAATTTTTTATAAAATACATTGAGGTTGTATCGATGTAGGATGGCAAATCATAAGTAATTAGATAGTTTTTATTAGAGAATGTGATATCTATAAAATATTATAATATTTGGTTCCTAATTGCATAACTGCATCTTTAAATATTATGGATTTGTCACTATTGAATAAAATGAACTGAATTTTAGGGTAATTTGGCCCAATCCATAAATGGGATACTTCTCTGAAATCGAATATTCTAATGTTCCAAAGTATTCTATTATCCTGTCCATTATTATTGACCCAATAATGGGTCATTGTAAACGAACGAGGAGGCACAGAAAACGATATATTCGTGACAAACTGAGGAGGCCGAATTTAATAGTAATAGAGTTCAGGTAGGGGAGACATATTCGGATAGATTTACGATAACATCTCTGTTGACTTGATATAAAAGTCATCGGATAATTTTAAAGGCTTTATTATGTTTACAGAAATAAATTGCTTTTGAAACAGATTTCGAAGTCGCAAATGAAAAGGCATGGCAGCTACAAAGGACTTTATGCCAGTGAAATACTTATGCCATTGTTGAAATAGAAATTCTAAATTATCAAAACATCGCATTTATATGAATAACAATATCACAAGATGTGCACAGTTTGACAGATTCAGTAGCAAGTTCAATACAATATCAATAAGAAACTTATGGAGTACTTTAAGTAAATGCTGAAGGGTTTGCTACGCTTCGCATATTATTATTGAGGCAATTTTGTTGCAACAGTTTTGTATTCTGTTATCTGTATACAAATCTTGAATACTTCATCGTATATGTATTCAATTTTCTGACTATGAACCATTATTTAATGGTATTTTTGTTTTACTTGCCAAATTTTATGAATACATCAGTGCATCAAATGAATAAGATTTTCTTTGTTCTTGGAGGATTTTTGATTCATCTACTATGCTCCTGCTTTATCTGATTATACTTCATAAATTTAAGCTTCATGTAGGCTCGTATAATTCTATATTCCATTAAAAGCTCCACACGTTTTTTTTGTTGTTATTTTTAGGCCCTTGGGTTTGTTTGAAGATTTCCAAATTACGCTAAGACTTTACTTTTTAATTTCATTTTATTAGTCGTCATTCAAACAACAAAGATATTAAATAAAATACTTTTTCAACAAATCACCAATTAATTCCCCAATAACTCCCTTTTATTTTTCGCCAAATATTCATCGAATTAAACATTTGGCAGAATAATAAAAATGGTTAGAATTTCAATTTTAACAGTGAAATCTATCATGGAAAATTATGCGAGAAACAATTTTTTTTAAACTCGAAAAAAAGATGTTTTTTTCCAATTTTAAGATGATGTACAAATCAGTTTTGTACTGCAAATTCAAATGTTATCTCTGGGGACCATCAAAATTCCGCTTAATTACAACATTATCTTATTTTATCTTTAGCGAAAGCGAAGATAATGTTGTTTTCTTCCAAGTGTTCTCTTCCTGAATGACCCTCCACTTTCATCTGACTGCCGTTTCAATCTGAACGGCTGCCTTCACCAGTAAATACCTATTTGCTAAGGCATGGCAAGAACAAAATTTTAAAGTCGTTGTTAATGGAATGTTTTTCTCATTCAATCCTTTGCTGTAAAAGCTTAGTCATCCTTCGCTTCATAGAATAATTTCAAATATAGTTTAAAAGAAGGCCATTTTAAATTATTTATACACCATAATTTTTTTTTCTTTTGATACACACTTATATAATAGATAAAAAAAGTTTTTTTTCCTGTATTGCGCATCTCTTGCAAAGCCATGGCATATATGCCAGTTTTAAATAATAAATGGATCTATCTACATTTGTTTGATCATAAACCAGCTTTATATTTATCAGTTAATAAAATATAGTTATGCTTACCTCACAAACACAACGTACTTCAGAACTTTATGAATAAAATGAATCCTTATGTTCTAGCTTGAAATGAAATCACGGAAGATTCGAGATAAATAACTGTACCCGTGGCTTTGTTTTGTATGTATGTAAAAAAACGTGAAATGAATATATTTCTAAATCTAGGAATTTTTATATTTAATTTATAAGGAAGCTTAACTCTAATTAATTATTACTCGAAAGTATCGAGATAAAAAAAATATTGTATCAGCGTTTTCCTCATATATGCAAAAATTTCTTTGAATCTTTCCTCTACTATCTGGCAACATAAAATTGTCCAGTGAAAGAACATAGTTTCTGCATTCTCATAATAGCGTTTTTAAGATAATAAATTTTAGTTTAAAAGATTAATAATATTAGAAGGGAAACTTAAAGTTTGTTTGGATCAGACAATTAATAGTTTCTGTTTCTTGTGAAAAATGTTCTGATTGGGTTCTTTAGCAAAAAAAAATTATCCCTTTATTCTAAGAAATCGAAATTAATATATGTTAAAAAAATCCTCGGTGACCGAAGAAAAATTTGCTGATAGCGCTTATTAAAAATCGTTTCTTGGAGAATATTTTTAAAAGACGCTATTGATTTGTGATTAAGATTATGCTTATTCCATGCGTTGAATGTTTTAAACAAATCAAGAGAATAATATCAATTGATTTTTCTTGGTAGAAGAGGTAACATTAAGATTTTCATACAGTCCAAATTCATTTAGCAGAGCAGGATCAATACCTATGCGGATAACAACATTTGTTGTTATTGCATCATAACCAAATTAGTACGTGAGAAAGTTCGGTATAAATATTCACAAAACAAACAATTACAAATTAAAATTAAATTGAAGCATTTACCACAACTAATTATCTAACGCAATTAATGTAACACATAATATTTAAATGTTCACTGAATTAATTAGCTTATTCCAGTTGAGCATCACTTAAACTTATAATTAAATTCATGACAAGAACGGCCCGAATTGATTCCAACTAACACTGTTAGCAATTAACGGAACACTCCGCAAATATTATAGTTTGATGTATTACATCCTCTAACTAGGAGTTAAGTAAGCATTTTTGAAATCAATGCTGACATCATTACAGTTCCCTTTAACAAGAGCCATCCGCGTAACGATTCGATGCTATAGCTGGAAGCGACCTGGCTTCTTGTTATATTAGCTGACAAATAAAGGCACTGTTTCTTCCAAATTTATCCCAGTTAAAGAGAATATTGTTATCCTAAGGGATTTTCTGACAAGAAAATGTTCGTTTAGTTCCACTAGTTTAGATCCCTTGCTCTTTTATTTTAGCAAGATCCTTATTTAAACATATGTGATGGGAAAATTAGTTTACTAATTTATCAATAAATTAATCCTTTTAGAGATAATTATTGTATACATTTTATAATAATTCAGTGTCTTTAACTATTAATTGTAGAATTTATTTTAACTGGAAATAATTTTTAATGAAAATGAATAATTAATGTTCTATTTTAGGAAAAGCAATTTATTATGGTGTGGAAAGCTTGGAAATCTACTAGTATTCACTTTGAAATTTTACTAGAATATCTGCTGAATTTAAATTTTCATAGTTATGATCTGATTGTAGGGACCATAAACTAATTCTTTATATAAAAGATTCGAATTCGAGACTTTGATGGATCTCGAAGTTAAGACCTCCCTCAGCCCCAAAAATCACATTTTTGGCATTATGTCTATCTGCCTGTGAACACGACAGCAGGCAGGCAGACAGGCATACAGACATAATTCAACTTTCAACAAGCTTTCAGTTAGGCGAATGAAATTCAAATACGGAACTTACGACGAAATCTGTAAATTTATATCAAAATATTATACGAGGTCATTTTCTATGAAATATGTCAGTCTGATTGTTCGTACAAGGGAATTCGATGATTACAGAATGCAAAGAGCTAGATGGATAAAATTTGGTACAGCTTTTTCCAAATTTTTAAATGAAATTTGTCAAACGGTTGATCGTTTCTCGGTCTATACTTTCGCTTGCATGTAAACGCAATAGCTCAGAAACGCAAAAACATAGATCAGTGATTTGTGTTTATTATTTTACGACTTCAACTGTCATTCATTTCTGCGTAAATAAATGTCTGTGTTTATCTGTCTGCAAAAAAGGTGTCCAAAATACATATTCTCGCGATAGGTCTCGTAAAAATATTAGACTCGCGCTAAAGGTCTATATTTTGTAATTATCATTCACCACAGTAATGCACAGTATTCGTGACTTTACCCAAATGTGTATGTGTGTGGGAGAGAGGGGGGGGGGTATAAAAAATTCTTTGTAAGGTATACCAGAAAGATCACTCCCGTTAATTTATTCTGATGATATATTCCGTTTCGGAAATATGTTGTCCTACTGATTCAATTTAGAATTCCTTGGTACACCTGAGTTGTTTGTGGATTATGCGGATTAATTTACATGTTAGGCAACATTGTTCTAGAACACATTAATGAATACCTTTTTCAAATGCATTGCTGTTTACGTATCATGATGCTTTTATTGTTATGTTATAAAATATATTTACAGATAACCATTGATTGCGCTTGCTGATATGGGCAATTTATCTGATGTCACAGTCCCATGACAAACGAATGACTCATACTATCCAGAGCACTGTGCTCTGATGAAATGTCGTTTTTCGTAGCACAACGCCTTCTAAACTCAAATTGGTGTGACTCAATCTCATTAAATGAATTCATTACTCATTTGCATCATAAATATATATGTGTGGAGAATTTTCCGGTCATTATCATCGAAGTGTAGATATGCACGCTATACTTTTGTGCTTAAGGACGAAACATTAGCGAGTACAGCCATAGCAAGTTATTAAGGGAAGATGATGACTGCGTGCAAATTACATGTTATGCAACAATTTCAAAAAGTTTGGGAAAAAAAACATTTGTCTTGATTGACGTCATTCTTTTGGATAATCCAAAACTATTCATAAGTAAGAGCATTTCACTTCTTCAATCAAGAAAATATCTGGAGAAATAATTGAAAAAAATTAATAAAAACTAAAGAAAGTGGTTCCCCCCCAAACTTTCTTGCGTGCTCTCTAAAAAAAGGTGTTATTTCTCCTCCACCCCTCCCCATAATTATAAACCTTGGATAAGGCCACCAACGCCTTCCACGGTATTGGCGAACAATAATTACGAAATATTGATCTTTGGATGAATTTAAAAATTATACTGAAACTATCTGTTATTCTTGGCGAGATTTTTGGCGATTAATACCTGGCGTAAGATTAATAGTACACGGAAATCGAATTTGCGTTTAACATATGTTTTTCCCAAACATTTAAATCCAAATTTTGGTACATAACTACAATTGCAATCATAAAACCACATATACAATTTCATAAATTTAAGTCATTGCGTATTTTGAGTTATATAATTTACATGTTTGTGAAAGTACCGATAGACAGACGCTCAACTCTTTGACAGATTTGGTTTAAAATTTTATACGAATCTTCCTTTTGCTTGTTAAATCTGTGTACCAAATTTTATCCCTACTTAACCTGTTAACCGGGTAATTAATTTATATTCAATTCGTTTTGTATTGAAATATTCCGTCATACCGAGTTAACGGGTTAATTCTGTAGATATTGTGTTAACTTATATTGTACAGAAGGACAAATAGACTTCTTTAACAGAAGCCTCCAAAGTTGGTGGAAAGACCCTATACCAAATTTCTTTAGTCTACCTTACTCGTTTTCGAGTTATATTTCTCACAGCCAGATAGACATAATACCAAAAAATATATCTAGTTCGCAGAGAAATATGAAACAGAGATTCAACAAAATCTTGAAATCAAATTTTTTTGTCAATTGCGATACTTTCTCTATATTTGGAAATCGGAAAAGTAATAAAAGCACCAGCAATACGCAAAATCCTTCAATGTCCATCATAACAGTCAAGAATTTGAAACATTTCATCATGGAAAGCTGTAAGCACTGTGTAGTTTGTTTATAGTAAAAGAGAGAAAAGATTCACTTTGCAAGCGTAATAACTGGGATGTGGCTATATGTATTGGCCATTTCAAATTTTATCATTTGTAACGCTATTAAATTTAATTTCCGACATTATTTTCAATGTATAACTTCAATAAGCTAAATGATGTTGTAAATTCTTTTTATAGGCCATTTTGTTTTCCGTACTTTTACCATTTAGAAATTTTTCATTTTTATAGGGAAAAAAATCTCCGCGATATGGGCCTTTTTCCTCTTTTTCAGAGGATGCAAAGGAATTGAAGAGCCAAATTGATAACATTTTTAGGTAAAAGAATGTTTAAAAATTTAAAAGTATTAAAAAACTTAAATAGCAATTTTCTAGAGAAATAATCATACAGTAATTACTTTCTCGTATACGTAGTATAGAGAAAATATAGTAATCGTCAAAATATATGAATTCCAAAATTGACAAATCTCCACGTTTCCGACTTCCACGAGTTCGAAATCACATTTTTGAAAAATGTCCCTCCGTCTGTCTGTCTATGAAAAACATAATTCAAAACGCTTTGGGCTGGGCAGATGAGATCTGGTATACGAAATTTACAACAAATTTGTAGATTTCTATAAGAGTTTGGACAAAATCTGAATATAAGTTAGCATGATAGTTACAAAACGATGAGAGATAGATTGATAAAATTCGGTGCCCAAATTTAACAACTCTAGTTTAGATATCAAATTTCAAGCCAAATCCAGCTATGGAGTGACTGTCTCTCGGTCTGTACTTTCAGAAACATGTAAACACGATCATTCAAAAATGCAGTGACATATGCATCAAATTTGGCATGGGATTTTTGATTTCAAATGCAGATTGGGTCAAATTTTAGTTTAAATCGGGCGGGGAAAACTCATCTAAAACACAAATTCGATTTCCAGATACTATTAACGTATGCTTGGGATTAATCGCCAAAAAAATCGCCAAGGATGGTACGATCGATCCTATATAAACGCTAAATCCACGTCAAAGGTTCATATTTCGTAACTATTCTACGTCAATGCTATGAAAGGCGTTGATAGAGATAACACTATTATTATAAGAAAGTTTTGGAAAGACCACTCTTGCTGTTTTTTTAAAAATGTGCCTCTAAACCATCAGACAATATCCTTAAAAAGAAAATTGGATTTATTGCTATAGATGTAATTATATAGATCAAGGTCTTTACTTATAGATCAAGGAGAACAAAAGACTAAGTTAAGAAGAGAATGCATGAGAAATGGAGATTAGAATTCTTTCAGAGTCTTAAACGGAAGAATTCTTGAAGCCTCCATCAATTCTTTCAAATATTATATCGGAATAGACAATGGATTTAAAATTGCTTACATGGCAACATAGACGAAATATGAGGATATGTCTATATTCCCAAAACTAATTTGTTTTTCCACCATTATTTGAGATTTTTGCTTATCTAAGAAGACTTACAAACCATTTTTTATACACTGCCGATAAAAAACAAAAAGAACACTTTACTAAACCCTCACCAAGACATTGAGCAAGGCTGGCTAGAAAAAGCGATATTTTGTGTCGATTTCATTTTGAATAGCAAACGCCGGTTTTATCGGTCCCGGTAAGAATTCTGTAAAGAGCATTCGTTCCTGTGTAGTATTTCTTTTGATTCTTTTTAAAGAAACCTCTTTTACCGTGAATGCATTGGCAGGTCGACAGTGATGTATGTCTCTGGGTATATTCATACCGTTCGAATTCCGACTGGGAATGAAGTAAAACTGCTGCAAGAAAAGTTTTACGCTTTCTTTTCAGATAATCAGTACTGGAAGAAAGGCAAACTCTTTACTTCTTTTTAAAGAAATCGCGAGGTATGCAGAACGAAAGGAACGGGAAATGGAAAAATTATTTTCCTTTCGGAACTAGTTTACCGAAGAAAACCTTTCTTTTTGGAAAAAAAAAAAGATGTAAATGTAAGGTTGAACTGGAAAACAATACTTCTTAGCACCACTGGACTTAGGGAAATATTATTTTATCTGTTTAGTATAATATACAGTAATAAAAAAGTAGTTAAAAAATAAAGTTTGATGTATATTTTATTTTTCTTCAAAACGTGCAAATAAACTTCAAAGTAGGTGACCACCTTGGAAATAAATTTTTGAAAAATGTTATAAAAAAAACTAATATTTTTGAATTTTTGTATAAAATACGTTGGAAAACAAGTATAAAACAAAGATACATTAGACAAGAACAAAGATGTTTTCCAAATTGGATTTGGTGAAAGAAATATGATTTTATCTTTTTTTTTTGGCTTAAAAAAGAGATATGGAACAAAAACTACCTAGTCTAAACATTTTTGAAAATAAAGTGTACAAAACATTTCAAATAATTTAAAAATTATATTACCTAGTTTATAAAGTAAAGATAAAGTGTATTTTTACCCAATATAAAATATAGGGATTTGACAGAAAAATAACATAATTTTATTTATCAACATTCTGAAACATTAAAATAAACTAAAATCTTTTTTAATGAACTTATTCTTCTTTTCCGCTTCAGAAATTTGTCCAAATTATTAAAAAAATTATAGAAAAGTGAGTAAAAATTGCGCTTTAAATTTTAATTTCTAAAATTCTTTTTTTTAAGAAGACTTTAACAAAATTTAGAATTTGAGAATGTAGTTTCCAAAGATGTAAAATAGAATTAAAAAGTAAGTTATGCAAATCTAAAAATGAATGTAATTTCCTAAAGAAGGAAAATAAAAACAAATGGTTTTACAAAGCATGTTCAGAAATTAAGATTTCTTTTAATATTCGGCATTTTTACCAAAAAGAATTAGCTTTCCAACGCAGCCAACTACTTAAAGGAATACATTTAAAATAGTAAGAATATACATTAAAATTTAGTCTTCAGCTCAATTGAAGAAACTGACTTCTCAAATTTATTACATGCTAATAAAAAATAAATGTTGATGAAAGTAAGGTAGAAATATATGGTTTTTTAGTTTAGAAATCCATTCCGTTAGTCATTTTATCTAGAATGATTAATTAATTAGTTTTTAAATAATTGACTTCATCTAAATTAATTAATTAGAATTATTTTTTCGTTATTCATTTAAATGAGTACAAATAGTGACAACTTGATTATTAAGAGCAGATTAGACTAATTCCTTGCTTAATTTCCACCTCCCATAATGAGTGATTCACCTAAGGAGTAAAACAAAATGAAAAAAATGACTTTCTTAACGAGCGATGTTTCGCAGAACAAGTGATAAAAAAACATCGTGACCTCATATGTAGGATTGGCCTGTATCTCGACCGAATAACGTTGTCGAATGCGACTGATTAGTTGAGCTAACTTTTGTAGAACTTTAATCCATGGCATTGTATTTATTGCTATGATTATGGGGTTAGAGGCGGATGGCAATGGCATCGATGGGCTGGTGGAAGAACATAGTCAGAACTACCGAAGGGCTTACGGAGCTGCATTCTAAGTTGCGGAGAATATTTTGTTCAGAAAGGAGGAAATAGGGCCTCAGCAGAAAAACAACAGTCCAGGGAAATACAGGAGACGCGGAGAACATGGGAAATTATTGTATCGTACGTTGGGAGGCAACATCCTAATCAGACGGTTCCTACTATATGCGCTATAAATTATTTTAATGATAATGCTGTCTCATTTTTACCAAATTTTGAAAATGCTACCAAAGACCAATGTCTTTGGAGAACATTTTATTGCAAAAATATGCATTATTCATATAATAAATTTAATTATTATAAGTTTTCTGGGTATTTTATTATTTCGGGTGTTTTTTGACTTGCACTGAAACTAGTTCACTTTCAACGTTTAAACGCATTAGATCACTTTCATGGATAAACTATCCAATTTACAAGAGCCTTGATTTGTTATAAATGCGTGTAACATCTGCCGCCTATGACTCAAATTTGTAACAGATAGAGAGAAATCTTGAATTCATGAAAAGAGTGTAGTAGCACCTAAGGAATTTTATCATGAAGCTACATATCGATCAATATCGGAGAGTGTTCACAATGTATCTTCTATTTACAATGAGAAATCTAAGATACTTATTGAAATTTCATTATCGAACGTATTAATTGGCGCGTTTCAAGCACTGTTGAAGAAACAAAAGATGAATACTGATCCTCGAGAATAATCAATTCTGAAAATAAATTTAAGACAATCTTCGAATGTGCACTAGCAGTACTATATTCTTATCTAATAATTTAATCATTTAATGAGATACTTAATAGGAAATGCCATTGTTAAATTTATTAATTTTAAAAACCTGATTATTTGTACTTGTCATCTTAAGAATTTCATACAAGGCTGTGATTTCCCCATTTCTCTCGAAAAAGAACTTTTCCTATACGAAACTAAAATAAAAGTGTTGCATCTAGAAGTCAAAATTACTTTCGGTATGCCACTTCACGTTAATTAAAATAAGAGCATAACCTCCAGGAATCTAAATTAATTTCAGCATACACTTCATGTTAATTAAAATAAAAGCGTAACCTCTAGGAATCTATATAACTTTCAGCATGCCACTTCATGTTAATTAAAATACAAGCATTACCATGAGGAATCTGAATTGCATTCAGTATGACATTTCATGTTAAAATAAAAGCATTACCTACTGAAATCTTAACATTCAATATTTCATTTTATGTTAAATAAAATAAAAAGCATTATTTCTAAGAATCTAAATTACATTCAGTATACCACTTCATGTTAATTAAAATAAATGCGTTACCTCTCGGATTCTAAGTTACATCCAGTCTGCCACTACTTGTTAATCACATTTTCCTGGCCTATTTTTATTTAATACTATAGATGCTCTTGAAGCTTTACGATAGTGTTTTTCGTTCCTTTCATTTTCACTGATTTAACTTGTTTCTTAATGTGAAAATATTTAATGAATGCGCACTATCTTGTTTGTAAAAATGATCTTGAATTTATCTGTCTTATTCGCATTTCCAACAGAATTAAACGTTTGCAAATAGTTTAAAAATAGTTCATTTCATTGCTATGTATCCATTCCATAGTAATGAATTGAAAATATTGATTTTCCTTATTTGTAAATGAAATAAATAGTCCAATAGAAAATTTACAATGTCGTTTAAATGATAGACTGATTTGGTTATGTTTTTTTAATAAAACAAATAGCGAAAACGGATCCCGCTACTACAATGGGTCATATAGATTTATCGAAATGTACTTTAACATTGAAGAAATACATGAAAGCCATTTTATTGGTTTAAATTCAAGCTATCCAATACAAGTTACTATGTTGACTCCAGGATATCAAACCGAATAAGGAGAGGAGTGGATTGGGAATTTGTAACAATGCTTTTCGCAAACCAATCAGTGGCAAATTGGACAGTCACAAGTTGAAAATACCTACCGGTTTTTAATTAAATGTCTTTGGCATCCTCTTATTAATTATAAACATATAGCTCAAATACGAAAATTAATTTTAAATATGACTAATATTAATTAATATTTATATATAAATATCCTTAAGAACTAGAGGAATTTTTGCACATGTTGTCAAGAAATACTTTTATTACTCTATTTCGCATTTTGATGAATCTGCGGATTGAGTTTAAGAATTCCAAGTTCAAACTCTAATTCTGACAAACCTGACGAACTACCATTTTCTAAATTTCAACTTTCTTATTTTACATTGCGTTTGGCGCAGCATGGCCAAACATGGCTTTTGCGCCACTAAAAGAAACCAAACCAACTTTCTTATTTCAAACCACACCTAAAAGAAATTAAAATAGTTTATCACCAGTATATCATATTGTTTATCATGAATAACTAATTCCGGAATAACACGGCATTTAATTTTAAAAAAGTGTTTCACAAAAATAGTTTTACATTAAGATATATAAAATGTTTTTTAAATGCTATTTCGATTTTAATTGCATTAATCGTAAGCCTGAAAATTTTACGTTCAGTAGAATTCAAAATCTCTGAAAAGAAAAATGAGCTATAAATGTGAAGGAAGTTTCATTGAACATTTTATAAATGATTGTCATCAAATTAACTTGCGGATAATTCTGAATATCTATTTTAATCTTCTATTTTAAATTTCAAATATTCATTAAACAGCAATTCCTTGTGTCATTTTTATTAACATCCAATCTGTTCTCTTATGCACTTGTAACCAATACGTTACTGTAATAAAACAAACTCGATCAAATATGACAATATTTATGAGACAAGGATCTGCAAATCAAATTTTTAAAATTTGAATAATCCCCTTATTTACGATTACATGCAATCGAAAGCAAAGGAATTATTTCATGTCAATTATTCAATAACATGGCTGAAAATGTAATTAACTGAATGTTTCGAAAATCCACGAAAATATCGTATCTTCTAAAAGTAATAGTGCAATTATTTCTTATTGTGGCCTTCTCGTGTCTACTCCATTAAAAGAGAATTTAGAAACATGCAACCTTTTATAAATCTTTATTGTCCATGTTTATTTCCAAATATTTCTCAAATACAAGAATTATGCTTTAATCTCTTTGTTATTAACAGTAGAATTAATTTATCTTTACAGAAAAATTAAAGAAAATGTACTAATATTCAGTGTTAATATGTTTATTATTAAAATGTATATACAAAATATTTTTTCTTGTGTTCTCATCCTAAATTCAATGCCTGGTTTTTTGTTAGAAATTGTTGGTGTCGTTAGATCAGGATCCTCCTTACTGCCAAAATATTTTTAAAATTCATTTGATATATTGAACGAAATTTCTTACTAAATCGAAATTTGTATGTTGAAACTATAATCGAAAGTATACTTTACAAACGCATGTCAAAATTTTATTTAATATGGTACGAGATTATTTAATAATACACGATACGTGTTAATATTTATTATTTTTGTATTAATTTATTAGTATTATACTATGCAAACACCTGGCAATAATTTGATTCCTTCTGAATATTTTGAAACTTGATACTTTCTTGCATATTACGTAGTATAGAGAAAGTGTAATAATCAACAAAAAATTCGTACTTGAGATTTTGACTAAACAATTTAGACTTTTCCGTGTTCAAAAAATGCATTTTTGGAAAATGTCCAATTGTGACGGAGATAACTAATAAACGCTTTGAGTAAGACGGTTAAAATTTGGCATACGGTCTTAACATAAATTTTAGAAATTTCTGTCAAATATTAAATAAAATCTATTTAGAGGAAGTCCGTCTGTTCGAATATAAGTTGACACGATAACTGCTAAATTAAGAGAGCTAGGCAGATAAGATTCCTTACATTGATTTAATATCTATAGGTAAACACTTGTCAAACTTCCAGTCGAATTCAACAACGGGTTGATTATCGGTATGTCGAGCCATGTAAACATGATAATTCAAAAACACAATGGCATAAATACATCAAATTTAGTACAGGATTTTGTGACAGGCAATTTTCAGCCAAACTCTTGTTTCAATCGGTTGAGAAAAACCAGTCTAAACCACAAATTCGACTTTCAGATACTATTAACGGCATACCACGGATAAATCGCCAAAAAAACTCGCCAAGGATGGCATGATAGATTCATTAAAATATTAGATTCACACCAAAAGTTAATATTTCATTAACTATTGTATGCCATGCAAAACGTTCTCTGACATGGCAAATTTATTAGAGTGTATGCGAGAAAGTTTGGGAGAGACCACACCCTCTGTTGTTTTTAATTATGATTAAAAATGACTCTGATGTATAATATTTCGATATTTTCTTAAAATTAAAAAAAAATCATTTTAAACTTCTACTCTTTTAATCGAATTTTCAAGTATTTTAAGCTTGCGAAAAGAACAATGGATCAATCTTATAATTTTTAATGGCAACATCATTTTTTCGCTATGTTATAATATTAGTAGTAAGTGATATCCAAGAAGTTCTCGATCATGTATAATCGCAAATTTATGTATTATTTTTATGGCATCTGATCAATGTTATCTGAATCAAAGCATGAAACATAAGAATATTTAATTGCATGCTCGCAATGCGCAAACATTTTACAGCTTTGTTCTTTTGAACCATCTGATGATTGGAGATGAAATTTAGATGTATATAGATGGGACATTTATTTCTTATCACTTTAAAGTATGTTTATTATATTCTTATCAAAAAATAAATAGGTATTTTAAAGATTTTGTTAATTATTAAAATTATATAATCTTACAATTAATATCATCGTGTCATTAACACGCATTTTATTAAATATTTAAGAAATATTCGTTGAACCTTAAAGGCGGCCACTGATCAATGAAGCGAAATCGTTGATATAACAGACTGCAATTTTTAGCAACCATTTCAAGTTGGAGGGGAAAACACCGGATATGGTGTTTTGTTGTCAGAATTTCTCGGTCGCAGAGATGAAAGTTTGTGATGTTCAAAATGACGAGGTACGTCCCAAAATAGCCCTAGTGTAGCTTTAAAAACGGGACGTTAATATAACAAAACAAAACTAACTAACGAAGGTTTGAGATTTATTTTTACAAACTTTCATACTTATATTGGTTTAATATAGGTAATCTTGTTTTCCAAGATCAAGCTATAAATACATAAAAATGTAAGAAATTTTGAACAGTTTTTTATAATTATTTTTTATTATATGAATTGATTAAAAGTATTAACTTTCTTATTTAATACTTATCCTATAAAAGTGTCTATCACAAAATTAAGTGACATAAGTGACATTTTTAATCAAGTGTTAAAATATGCGGTACAGCTTTAAAAAAAAAATGTAAAAAAATGGCTTCACTCTGTAACTGAACAATTGTGAATGCTCGTTGTTCCTTTTTTTTTTCTTTCGCTGTTCCTTTGTGGGTGTTTGGGATAATATATATTTGATTCTTCGCCATCCTTTGACCACAATCAAAATTGAAAATCTTCTTTCCAAAATATTTATTCTTTAATTAGATTGCTTTAATCAGCAATCGTTTTCAAATTTTTAAGTTAATATAAAAAAATAAGATTCAGTTCATAAGAGTAAATATTAAATTCTTATTTTGTTTCTAGTAGCAAAAATAGTTCGCCTCTGAATATATAAAGATCAAACTTTTCGAAATAAAATAGACGCCTTCGGCAACAAGCTATTCGCTCATCAGATAAGCTACTTTAATTTAGAAATGCCAAATAACATTAATGTACATCATCTCATTGCACCAAACAAAAGTACTATTTTAAATTATGAACAACAATAAGAAATATTTGACTAATTACAAATGAATGCAAATAGCGAAATTAACTGGCGAAATGTGTCCAATTGTTAAGGCTGGGGGCTATGTTAAAGTTTGGTATTTATTACGATACCTTTTGAAATTCAAGAGCGGCAAGACGAACATCGATGACTTATCTAAAAAGCATGAACTTCCAAATGAAATAAAAATTGACGAAACTGTTATAGTGATTCTAATTAGGGAACCTTGTTCAAATCCTCCTCCCACAGGAAATGTCCAGTTAAGTAATATCTTTTTTCATTTCTTTCGAAAACAGAGGGCTGTGGGTGTAAAGACGATCATTGATAATGCACCCAAGTATTATAAGCTTTTATGTGAAATAAAAAACGATAAAATCCGTCCAGTGGCTGAGACTGGAGGACTAAGTTTTTGGTTTTAATAATTATTTCTGCACATAGAAATGTAT
>JAPMOR010014686.1:346696-395915 GCA_026543865.1 Argiope aurantia | reverse complement strand
ATATATATATATATATATATATATATATATATATATATATTAATGAAATATTATATATATTTTAATGTTTAAAGTCATTATGCTAAAATAAATATATGTTGATTATCAACTTGCCCTCCTTTTTGCCCTTATCCTAACTTTTTTAAAAGTAAAAACCAGTAAAAAACAATAAGCATACTGAATAGTTATTAACTTGGCTTATTCTTATTAATAAATTTTCTTAAAAAGTTCAGAAAAGTTTCACTTCATCACTTTTACTTTCTTCTACAGGAAACGTACAAAGAGGAAGTATTATAATCGATAAAAAATTTGAACTTGAAGTTCTGGCGAATTTCTACATTTTAGATCTGCCTGAATCTGAAAGACACATTTTTAGAATTATATATGTCTGTCTGTGAACACAGTAACTCAAAAACACTTTGAGCTAGAAAGATGGAATTTGGTATATGGGCTTTACATCAAATTTGTGGATTTCAAACACAATATTTAACGAACTCAGAAGTCTACATCAAATTTTTAACGAGGAAGTCTGCCTATCAGGCTACCCGAATGCAAGTTAATGCAATGACTACAAAACGTAAAAAGCTATATAGATAAAATTTTGTGCACAAGTTTAGCATCTAAAATAAAGATGTATATCTAATTTTAAATCTTATCCACCTGTCTGTCTCAGTGTACTTTCACACGCATGTAAATTTAATACTCAAAAACATAATTTCTGAAATAAATGAAACTTAATATATGGTTTTGTGACTATGATTGTAGTTTTCATCAAATTTTGTTTTCAATCGATTGAAAACGTGTATTTTATTTTCTGTTACTTGTGTATTAACCACGTCAGTGATTAATCGCTAAAAAAACAAAACGTCAAGGATCGGAAGCTGGATTCAAACAAAATGCTAGATTCGTACCAAAGATGGATATTTCTTTCGCCAGTGACATGTAATTTATACATAAGTATTGGTTTTCTTTATGATGCGCACAACTCTCATGTGTACGATTCTGATAATGTAAATCAGAATTGATGATATTCATATCTTGCCGAAGGCTTCCAATTTTAGGAATGGTGGGAGAGGGATAACACTTTTATTGGAAAGAATGCGAGAAAGTTTTGGAGAGACTTTCCAGCTGGTTATATTTTAGCATTTAAAGGAAATGTGAATCGGTCACGTTATTTTTATGAATGTCGTTATAAATATAACTGCAAAGAAAAAAAAAAGGCGAGTATCAAACGTTTTAAAAGTTTCTCCTTCTTTCTGTTTTTTTGTAAACATTATTCAAGTAATTCGATTTTCATATCCTACCATAACAAAACCGACGCTACAATTTTAGAAATACGATATACAAATTCAAGTTTTATCTGATTATTTAAATGGTACACATCAAAAGTATGGAAGAGTTACATTTCTAAGAATTGGCGAAACTTTCTTGTATGGGACTTCAAACGACATCGAAGGTGATAAAAATATCAATAAATAAAATATTCGAGTATTTGTTCTTTCAATGAATACGATCAGAATCTAATAGCTTTTAACAAGATTTAATTTCTTACTTTAACTTAGCTGCTCGCTGATTTTTTTCCTTTTTCCTTCCATAGAAAATATTATTCACTTTCTTTCGATTCGTTTCTTCAATTTTTTTTTTCCTTGCCGAAGTAAACATTTTGCTTTCTGAGCCACATATTTCTAATGCTTCGATTTTCTACAGTTTTCATTACTAATATGTGAAATTATTTACTCTTTTTCACTAAGCTAGTTTGTATAAGAAGAATTTACAGATAAATAAGCTACATTTTTGCTCTGTGTAGCACAGAACCACAAAGTGATATATAATAAAGCAAAGTAACGTACCAATAGCATAGGAAGAATACAAATTTATTTGTGAAAAAAGGCATTTTTTTAAATGCACTTTCACAATAAACTTCACGATTCAATTCCAAATACATTCATAACTTCTATCTCAAATGTCCAAAGCGCTTAAACGTGTCCTAGAAGATGACAACAACAATCTGAAATGAGAATTTCAGAGCACATTTAATAGTTGGAAGCTACACTGAGTTAAGAGTTTCTGGCAGACTCCTTTTAACTTCCATGTGATTATCTGATAGTTACTTAATTGAGTCTATGGAATTGTAGAAAGGGATAGCATCGTTAAGATATAAATTGCGTGTATATGTTTTAAATTTTTACTAATCTCGACGATTTGAGATATTATTTATTTCACTATGAACGATAAATAGAAAAACATAACTAAATGACTTCAGACACTGAGATTTCAACAGATGGTATCACAAAACCGGAATTAATAAGATATAGAAACATAATATTAAAATGAAAGATAAAAAACTCTTCTTCCTTATCAACGACGGGCCGTTACTGCCTATTAATAAATATTTTACTGTGCATTTTCTTTTACCATAGAGTTCCGTCATGATAAAATAAATATTAAAATTAAAATTATATGCATTGCATTTTGAACTTAAATGACTATTTATTACGAAGCTAACTACCAGTATCCCCCCCCCTCCCCCCCAAAAAATTATCTGAATGTACTAAAACACTTTTTTAAAGAAATTAGGCTTCTGTCACGACAAAGTATTTTGACAAATATTTAAAAAGCAATTGCTTTAATCAATTACTTTATTAACACTAGATAATTGAGACTCCATTTGTTTATTAACACGCCACTTTCACATTGGAAAATATTATCTGTCCACTAAAATCGCTATCAATCAAAGTAAAAATGTTTTCAAATGTTTAAGATAAAGAAAAGGAGATACATTTGATTGGCCATCGAAATTCTTATTGCTTATAATAATTACATTATGATGATTTTTTATAATTTCTCAAAAAATTTATTATTTCAGGGTTGTTGGAATTGTGAATTATATAGTGTTTCTTGGAATGTGTATATGCCCAGAATTTTATGACCTTGAGATTTACAATATCAGAAGAATGGCTTTCCTTTGCTTTCCATACCACTTATAGTCACAGGGAGGCTAATTATCTCCATTAGGGGTAAATTGCAAGCAGAAAGTTAGTGGTGGAATGCATTAATAATGAAGCACTTCCCCTGTTAACACCTCTTCCATCTATATCACTTAAACGATGTAAAATGCTCTCCTTTAATTGTGACTGTTATCAATCAAAGCATAAACGTTTTCAAATGTTTAAGATAAAGAAAAAGGAACATATTTGCTTGATCTTCGAAATTCTTATTTCCTGTAAGATTTACATCAAAAATAATTATTTAAGGAAAAGAAAATTTAATGTACCACATTTTAAAAATTGCCTAAAAAGTATAAAATATTTTCTCTTAACCCTAACCTAAGTAACAGATAACTAACCGAAGATTCCTAACTTCATATAGATTATCCTAAAAATTCATAATCACAAATTTTCAAGATAATTTGCATGAAACTGGGAGGAATGATTTTATACATTTTAAAAATGTGGTGCATTAATTTTTTTTTAATTTAAATAATTACTTTCTGTTTTTTAGACTTGCGCGTATGAAATTTGCAATTGATTGTAAGCAAACTATTTGGCAGGCCACCATCTATCGGTAAGTGACAGTTTTTAAGAGATTGCAAAATTTATACCGAAAACATAACATAACGCCATCCTGTGCCCCCGGTGCCTATAACACTAAGTTATCTAACCAGTTGGATGAGCACAAGATGGAAGGGGGAAAAGAAAGAAAGAAAGAAAGAAATTGTTGGTGGAAAGAAAGAGACAACAAACCATCCGGGGTTCTCCAGAGAGAATCCCATCAGTGTCAAATCCTACGCGACTGTAATTTTTTGGTGAAGTAATAACTGGATGGAGGAGACAAGAATACTTAAACAAATGGTCACTATGGGTTGAACTTAGAGGGAAACGAGATTACTAACTGAAAAAATTGATCAGTTACATTGAGAACATCTGTATGACATGTATAAGCATATAAATAATCACTGAAGAGTCAGAAATTTATAACGTCCGTCTGAGTCTTGTGGTTTTGATTTTCTTCGTGAGAACTGCACTTTTGAGGGACTTTTGAAGTTATAATTTCGGCTGATTTTGACAAGAGGCATTCTGGTCTCAGCTATTGTGTAGTCTTGAAGAGGTCTTGGTATTTATGGATATGGTTTACTATGGAGTGGATCTTTCCTCGTGAAAGAGTATTCAATGCAACTCTCCTGTACCATTCTTCCTCGAGATTTGTTTCTGGCTTTCTCATGTGCCATGAGACAGTCAGTAGGCATTCGGTGGCATAGTGAATTGGAGATCCTATCTCCCCACAGCTACAGTAAGGAGAGTTGGCCAGATGGAATCTGTGTAGGTATGTCGGGAATGGGCTATGTCCAGTGAAGAAAAGGACATCCGCTCTGTTCCAGTTGGCCGCGTAGAGAGAAACTTTCGGTATTATGTTGAATGTGGAGCGGCATGTTTTGCCTTCTTCCCATTCCTTTTGCCATCTTGTCATCATATCGGTTTGGAGGATTTTCAACAGATGACATCTTGGAAGCTTCATTACATTCTGATCTTGATTAGCATTAGCCGCTGTTTTGGCTAGTTTGTCCGCAGCTTCGTTCCCTTCATAGCCTACATGTGCCTTGACAAACAAGGGAGCAAGTAAATATTGCATTGTCATCCAGTTCTGAACTATGTTTAAAATTTCAAATTTCTAGCTTAACAGGAAATCAGCTTAAAATCGATTGCAGAACTTGCAAAGATTAGACAGGCAGTGCAGGAAGGGAATAAATAAAAAGGAGTAAATAATAATAGTAAAATGACTTTTTATACTCCTTATAAAGTATGGATACAGATAAAAAATTTGGAGGGTTCAGTTATGTAAGCTGATGTTATATATAGAAAAACACTAAGATTTTGCTGGTTTAGCGATCAATTTATAAAAAAATAATTGTAAATGTATTTATCAGCAACCTTTGAAGAGAAATTAAAAGTAGTAATAAGGCTTATCATTGAGCTTTAAAGATAAAAATATCTTAGAATGTCCTCTAGCAAGTAAAGCAGCAATTTAAAACAGCCTGCTAGACATTTTTTTTAGTACTTGGTTTAATTAAACTCAGTTTTAAAGTTAGTTTTGAGTAAGATGGGATGGCTAAGTGTATTGCTACTTTGCATAAAAATAAAACTGTTTCGGCCTAATATTATCTTACTGATAACAAAAAAAAAATTAAAATATTGTACACTACAGGATTTAAATTTTTGATACGCCAAAACTGAAGTTGAAATAGGCGCAAGATCAGTAACCGGAAAATATCGAATTTGAAGGGGTGGAGTCTACTTCATCAAGAATTTTTATCAAGTTCTAAAAACTAAAATCGAAAGCAAATAAATTAAAGCAAATGCTGATTATTAAATATTAGAATATTTTATACATTAAGATTACAGCATGACATTGTTCTATTTCTGAGAAAAAATTTTGTTGATTGAAATTGATGATTAAATTAAAGACACACCTTGGAACATAGTGCTATTACAAAAATACAACGTGAACAGGTAGGGGGCCAGCATACTTATCCCTTTCGAATTTAATTAGGATCAAGCGAAAAATATTATTTCGTAGGTTATTATTGTAGCTAAATCGATTACTAGCCATTCAAGTATTTTATTTATAAATTTAAAATACTTTTTCACGCCATCAGAAGATTTTTTCTGTAGTTTTAGTCTTAAGTATATATACCGAAGATTTATAAAGGATTATAATTCCAAGCAGGTTAATGTTGCGAATTCTTTTGAAATCTTTGGAATTTTCTTTTGAAATATCTGTATGAACAGGAGGTTATGACCCTGAGACTTAAAACGAAGGTTATGACCTTGAAATTTATAATTAATAGCTTTGGCTCATTTTCCACACCACTTACTGATTTCTAATTAACTCCTTTGGTGGTAAATATGAGTGGATGCAGCGATAGCGAAGAACGCCACCTGTTAACACCTCATTTATCTATATCACTTGCACATTCCTAAACGCTACCTTATAATCTGGAACATAATTATTCAAGTATAATTGTTTCCAAATGTTTCAGGCAAGGAAAAAGAAACAATTCTTTGAATAATTAATCATTTTATGTGTCTTCTGTCTTTATTTAGGGTATATATTGCCCATCCCTGAAATGCTTACAGGAGTTCATATTTGAAATATAAGAAAAATCACTTTAACTCATATTACGCAGTATTTATGGTTACAAGGAGGTCAGTTAACTCCATAGGTGGTAAATTACGAAGAGATATTTGGTGGTGGAAAATGAAGAGAAAAGTTAACTGATAGAGTTACTTAGTAGTTGGATATAGAATAGCCATCTGGTTTTGACAGGTTAATGAGAAGTAATAGGCCTCATGCTAGTAACAGTAACTGCGGGGAATCTGAAATTGCAAATAAATGTCGTTCAACGCAATTATTTTCACAGATTGACTTCCTGTCATATTATTAAGTGAATTCTTCCATTCCTTTCCATAAAGATGCAGTCTTAGAAAATATCGAAAACAGATCTGATAATTTTCATGACAGAATTAAAATTTTATACGATATGCTAAGAAAGTCAACATGAAAATTCTATTTGACAGAAAAGCCCTTATAGCATTTAATATTTTTATTTGAGAATGTGAAAAAAATGCTTAATCCATATATCCTTATCTTTAATAATTAAGGGGTCTGTTTATTTTTAATTATAATCAATCGTGAGATTTAGCAATAAAAATAAATTTAGATCAGGATGTGCGACTCCGCATTAGCGAAGATATGGTTTTATATAAGGTTTTAAGCATACGTTTTTGCATATATTCTCCCTCAAATTTCAATTTTCAATTTGCTAATGAACATCATCTAACCTATAATATTTAACTTTTTCCAGTTGTTAAATTCAATGTTTTAGAGAATCTTCGATCTTTTCTTCAAATGCTAAGCAGATTTTTTAAAAGAAATGAGATGCTTGTAAATAATTCTTCTCTCGAAATCTTTTAATTAAAATTTCATGTCCATAAATTAAATTTCCATGAAGTAAAAAAGAAATATTTTTTTTCAGTTCTTAAATTAACGTTAATTTCTATCCTACTGAAACAGTTTTTAAAAAATCTTAATCACATTTTAAGTGACGTATTTAAGTAAACTGGCGTACAGAATCAAGAACTTTGCATTGTTTGATGAAAATCTCAGAAAGTATTGAATGAAAAGTAAAATTATCTCCAAATAAAGATGCAAATATGCAATGATGTGTATGTAAACAAGCGCGAGCGTTTTAATGAATAGAAAAATTTATTTCCTTTTATTACTCTCTGTTTAGAGCAGAAAATATATCTTTGGAAAAAAAACTTTAAAGTGCAATTAAATTAAAATGTCAATGTGGATGCATTTTATTTGCTCATAAACATGAAATTATTTGTTGTTAATTTGAAATTAAAAAATAATGCTTTGAAATTTTTTTTATCTAAATAGGTTGCTTAAAATCATTTGTAGTAATTATAATTTTGGGATTTTTTTAATTGCAACGAGGTAGAAATACGAGGTAGAAATTGCAACGAGGTTTGCATTGGTTTAATTCTGTGTTACCGCATGGGAAAAAACAATCTTCATTTTAGCAACATAATACTAAGATGAATTACCATTTGTTGAAATTTCTGAAAACGTAGGAAATTTTTACATTATTTTTGACCGAAAAGAAAAATAAATACTGATTCTCCTGAGCAATAAATACCCAAAATATGGAACAGCTTAACTACATAATATTTCTTAAAGCGTTAATTTTAACAAAATTTTTGTGTGTATGGTTTTTGTTAATGTTATCCTGATTTCTATATCTAAAAATTAACTTATAAAAAATCATGCTATTCTGTACTGACAAATTTATTATTTTTTACTTTATTTTTTCTTAAAAGTTAACACTCTACAATTTGGCTATCGGCAATAAATATTTTTGATACTTACTCGACTGAATGCAAAATCATTTCATCTGGTGTTTTATAAGAGGGAGCACTGTTTTCAGACCATGTGCTGAAAAATTTACTTTAAATTTAAACAAAATGTTCTGCCTTTTATTTTGGTTATTCTTATAAGATATGTTTTCTGACAAAAGTCAATGATGAATAGGTTCGGACTGTATTAGGAGTGTCGTTATGCCATTAACAAGTTCGAATTCAAAACGTATTGAAATCCTTGAATTGGAAAAATAGAAAGAAAAAAAAAAGAAGAAGATTCTTGTTTTATTGATTAAAAAAAGACCTCAAAAAATGAATTGTATAAAAGCAACCTCCTTTATAACTCTACCTTTATGCTCACAAGAATGGATAAGGTTTGCTAATCTTGTAACAGGGAGAAAGTAATTTTCATTTATGTAAATGGGGGAGGAGATTCGATGACCAATTTCTGTATCTATCATTTACTTATTGCTTCAGTACGATAATGCGAATCATATAAGCTTCATTGAATGATGGTATATCATTTATGTCCAAATTTGGACAATAGTAGGACACTATGTGAAATAGCATTCAGATGTATTTTTACTATTTTATTCAATGTTTATTTCTTCTAATACCTAATTGTTAGTGATTAGTAAGCTCATGAATAAGGAATTTATTATTGGGGGTTATTTTCAAAAGGGGTCTGACTGCCTTTGAGGTATTGGTTTTCTTTTGTATTCGTATACATGTTTTTTTTTTTACAGAAGAGAATAATATACACTACACAGATGCTAAGCGTTCTTCTTTGAAGAATAAATGGTATTCTTCTTCAATATTTACTTTCTCTTTGTATACTTCGTATAATGGAAATTAAAACGTAGTACTGTATGAAAACTCTAAATTGTTTTCAATTCTTAATTCAATGAATTAAAATTTCACCCTTATATATATCCAGGAGATGATTGTAGGAAATATAAAGTAATAATAAAAACTACTTAGCATTAGATACACACACACACACAAAACTAAATAAATAAGTGAAACACATTCATTTACAAACATGAAATGCAGCAAAGTGTAACTAACGGCTTAATTAACGGAGTTAATTCAAGTGACATTCGAGTCATATGACCAGCTTAATTGAGCCCAGAATCTATATATATAACTAAATGACACATTATATGATATAGTACACATGCAATCAACCATTACTGATGCATTGACATTTTGCATAACTTTGTTTTGAGCAGATAACATGTGTTATAGTTAGCTTTTGGATGTTATAATGTGAAATTAAAAAAAAAAATCCCTCAAAAATCGAAACGTGTAATTATTAAAGCATCCAAAGAGAAATTTTTAAGCTTACGCCATAACCGTGTTCTTTTGGTGTACATTATATCATTTTTTTTTGGCGGGTTCTTTAGTTTAATAAAATGGTGTGCCTAATTTTTAACTAATTTACAAAACTCTATTTTAACATGTAGTTTGAGCAAAACTAACTGAATATATTTACATAAAGTCTCAATACAATTTTTATTAAAGTTTTTATGATAATTTGGAGGAGGATGACTGATCTTTGTGTAACAGAAAATGACATTAAGTAAATAAAATTATGTTCCAGAATTAATCGAAAAAAAGAAAAGAAAAAAAAACGGAATTAAAATTTCTGATGTAAAGTCTACTGTTATTCTATGAAAAACATTAATCAAAAATAACCAGAGTTTTCAATCAGGAAAATAAATATTGTTACCGTTACGAGCAACGAATACATGATGAACCCTGGATTCCAAACTTGAATGTGTACAGATGTGCACTTTTACCGACAATCTGTTTAAGAAGCGAGCATGATTTTACTGCATTACTTTTACCGCCAATAATATATTTTAAGATTTTTATTTAACTTGGATGTTTTATGTATGTAAATATGGATTTTGTGATTGATTTTTCACTTGCTTCTGAATGTATTAGAGACACTTGTACATTTGTATATCCTCGATGGAAGTACATTGTTTTAAAAATTATTTTATGTCGAATTTTGGCTTCAAACTAGGCGGCCGCCTGGGAATGAATAAATGAAAAATTGAATTATAATTTTAATATAAAAAATTAGAGAAATTGTGGAACAATAGATGCCGAGATTAAAAAACAAAAATTGCTTAACATGAAAAATTCTACTGTTTAGTACTGCAATAAAAATGGGTTTAAAAATGTTTTAAAATATTATTTTATCATTTAAAATTTCTTACTATTATAAAATAAAGAGCTAGGTTTTATGAGCTATGAAATTCTGCATCTCCAGGCTTAAAAGAAATCGCACATGAGGTTTTCGCTTACACCATATTATTATCATTGACACGTGCCTAACAGATCTCTAATACTTTGCCACTCGAATCGATCCTACTTCCTGAAACCCCTAATTTAGTATTCTGTAGTAAATAAATAAATCCAAGTTGACAGGTCCTCTCGACTTCTAGATCGACCCTTACCATTTTGAAAGTTACAAACGCGCAGTGTCAAATGACCCACAGAACCTAATGCCCTCACCATAAAACCATCTTAGTTGAACCAATGCATCCTATTTCCCCTACCCAACTTTCACACCCCAGCTGTGGACTCATCTCCATCAAGCACTTTATCACTAACTCACATGTGTTCTGTCCGTGGGAAAAAGAATCATTTTCGGCCGGTTCCTTGAAGTTCTCCTGACGAAAACCGTTCTACAGGAAAGACTGAAGTCTTCGGTCATGGTTACTAACCAATTAGTCCTGTCTTTTTGGATTTTTATGAACCCCCATTAGAGATATGGCTACTGAAACGTCTCATGGTTCAAGACCCCCTGTTAAGATAATGAAGTTGTTCTGTAGTTTTCGGAGAGGGGGTACCTGCGGCATTTTGGTCTTTGTCATTAGTCTCGGTGGATATTGGTGACTTCTTTCTTCCCCTTGTTAGCCTCGGGAAAATAGAGATATTTATTGGATACAGATGTGTTGGGTAGCAAATGTTAATGACGTTGGATAATCGATTTTTTTTCTCTATGTGAAAAATCGGTCTAACTAATTGGATGTTTCTAATTTTTTTTTTATTTTTAGATAAAATTATATCATACATTTATTTAATTAATAGAACATTCAACCATTATTATCTCAAAAAGTAAGAATAGAATAAAATAAAATAAAATAATTTAGTAATTTAATCGAAGAAACTGAAATAATGATAGGAAAAACTAATAATTTTTATTGTAAAACTTTAAATGATTTTAATGATATTTAAAGGGAAAACAGTTATTAGCAAATTGCTTTTTTTTTCATAAACTTTCATGAGACATTTTTTCACCCATGTTCTTAAATCTGCAAATAAAATTGATCAAGAAAATCAGTTTGATGCGATTATAAATTTTAAATTATCGTTATTTCATTCATTTTATAAGGTATTTAAAAATGCATCCCATTAATGCAATATTATATAAAATATTGGAATTGATAGAAAAGTTCCTTCAATTGTTTTTACAGATAATTTAGGGAAAAACAATGACTAACAGAATTTGTTATCGTAAATAGTTTTCAAGAAAAAACAAGCCATTTGAGATAATTTGGGAGTCATCGTAGCTGACAATGCTTAATTATCTAGAAGCAAAAATGATTAAGAAAACTCATTTTGATGTGGTTACGAACTGCAAGAGACTGTTATTTCACTCAACTATACAAAATATCTAGAACAAAAAAAAAAACAGTCGATTTTCTTAAATTTATGATATAATTGAGTAAAATCTTTATACTCATGCTAATCCTTGTTTATTTGCATATCACTTTCTGGCAAAAGTATGCTCATAGGTCAGGGAAAGGTATTTTTCTGATGCAAGTGAGGATGGAAGCTATTTCTGGCTAAAAGGGGGTAGAAAATGAAAAAAAAAATTCTAAGGGTGGTTTTTTTTTCTTTTTTTTTTTTTTTTCTTTTTTGCTCTCTTTTTATTTCTTATTCTAAATTGGGTCGTAACTTTCAGGAATCGAAAATTACTATATGATGCTTTTTGTTTCAAAACTTTATTCTTCCGAATCAAAATTTACTTAGTAATTGCAAACTATTTCATCCTTTTTTAATTGATTAATTTATTTATTTTGCTTGTGTGTAAATTGTAAGGGAAAAGTCAGAAACAAAAATGATGTTTTACATAGAGTTACGATTTGGTGTTATTTTTTAAGAGGAATTTGTTATTAAGCAATTTGGTGAATTAATGTGAGGATATTAAAAGCCGAAATTTAGGCTATTTGATGATTTGAATTTTAATTTGCACTTTTACTTAAAGTGACTGTACTATCTTCAAACGAAAGCTAGGAAGTAATTTCAGCTGCGAGTAGCTGAATTTATCCCACATCTCACCCTGCGAATGAGGAAATTTACATTTGCTTACCGTTCAGAGCCTCCGTTCTAATTTTGATCTTGTAAGTTTACTTAAAAATTCTTAAAATTCTTTTGAAAATCTAGAACGAAAGATAGCATTAATAACCATATAATCAATAAAATAAAATAGTGCTTCATTTACATTTCAGTAAGATATGAATAAGTCTCTTTCACAAAAATAAAACTTTTTTTATTTATTTATGTGGCATAAAATTCGGAAGATATGGATTTATTTCCAAAATAGGAAACTAACCAAGCTGATCTTAATTAGCCAAATAACTGAAACAAACAAAAAAAATTCTGTGAAAATTTGAATTTAAAAAGAAAAAGAAACATTCTTTCTTTCTTAAAAATTCTTAAAATTCTTTTGAAAATCTAGAACGAAAGATAGCACTAATAACCACGAATTGTTTAGTTTTTCTGCAACACTATAAAGATCACAATTTTAGTTTAAAAATCAGAGTGGCTGACTTATTTTCTCTTTATTTTCAATATAGGAATATTTAATTAAACTGGAGAACAATAGGCAACTATATACTTAGAGAAAAATTATTTATTTAGATTGCAAAGTAGTTAGAGAAATGTCAATAAAATTCGATCAATACAATATTAAAGTTCAATTATTAGAGAGCTTCTAGAGAATGATTTATTTAGTTGAAAATAATGGGTAAGGGCAAGAAGGTTTCATTTTAGATTGCGGAATTCTTGTGTCCGATGATTTTTAGAGAGAAAGGACAATTTTTGAAATTTTTATGATAAAATTTTTGTTTTCTCTGCCATGAGATCATTAAGATTTAATCGTGTCTAATATACCATGAAGCATTAGTCATAATATCGTTGTAATAATTTTAAGTATTTTATTTTGAAAGTATTTTATTTTTCCCCAACAGTTTTAGCAGTTAATTTCCAACTCTGTGTACTAATATTTTGCATTCATTCACTTCCACGACTCTATATTTCCCTTGTCCTTCTGTTATTAGAATCTGAAAGCCGTTGCACAACTAGATAAGCTGTTGGCTGCAAAATGCAGGAGAAACGATTAGAGGCGTGAAATATATACATGGATTGCAGTTTAGTAGTGCATATAAACTCTGTTACTATGGATTCTAGGCTAGATTTCTGTTCCGAATTTCTGGAAATTTCTGAGCAAAATAGTCACTAGTTATTTTTACGACATCGCAACATTGCTGGAGGCATATGGGCCGAACTCAATATACAATAACACTGACATTTCTCAGACATTTTGCCGCTGATGATTTGTCCAGTGAGTCTTATTATTTAACGATACGAAAAAAAGAGGTAATTGCAATTAATATCAGCAAATATTCCTGATTAACATGATATTTTGATACCCTATCATGATAACAACAAATATGTTAAAATGTCCACTCCCAAACTATATCAAATTGCCATTTTTTGTATGATGTGAAGAAACAAACCGAATTCCAATTTTTTCTCATTTATTTTCAAAAGTTTGGTAAAAATTTTTTCTTTCGTATAATTAGTTTCTTAACTTCCCACAACTTCTGCTCCCCTATCACTGTCAATCAGTAAGAGGAGGAAGTGGAGAGGAACACATCTCATCTTGACATGTTCTTCCCTCCCATCCATATCAATTGCAAAGGCAATTACAAATTTGGAGACATCTAATCCTGCTCAACAGTGGCACTAGATTTCCTATCAGCGATGCTAGCAGCAGGTGCAACGCAGAAAACCCGTCGTGGGAGTTTCTATGAATGGCAAGGGGGCTTAGAGTGGGTGGGGTTTCGATCCGTGCAGCCCTTCTTTCAACTCGACATCCGCACAACGAGTTTGTTGAGAAAAAACTCTTGTAATTCGACATGTGCAACGCCGGGAGGTTCTTAATGACAAAACGTATCAAGACTCGAAAGCAAATCACAACTACTCATTGGACCGCTGCTGACGATTTCCGCTGGGCCCAGAACTGGGCAATTATCTCTTTAAATGATAAGTATGTACAGCAATAACAACTAATGGCACACATTAGAACGAACAGGAGGGCTTTGTTCGTCCGCTCGAAACATTCGTAAAAACGCGATTAGTTTTGTTTGTTTAAAAAACGAGACGAGATAAACTGAATCATGAAAATGTTCTTGTAGCTCTATTTTCATATAAAAATTTTTTCGATTTATTTCCGTTTCTCTCTCTCTCTCTCTCTCTCTCTCTCTCTCTGTGTGTGTGTGTGTGTGTGTGTGTGCCACACAAAAAGTTTAGAGTATAGCCATTTTATTGCTATCCAAAAAATATGGAATTAAAAAAATGCTTTTGCTGCTATTTTATTTCAATTTTCAAATGAATTGTTAAAATTTTCATGCATTAGACTGTGCTTTTACAAGAGGATTACATTGATTATTAATATTAGTATTACTGTCAAGAAGCAAATAATGTGTCTATGTGAATACAAAGTATTATAATGTTAGCGTAAGATTATTATTATGAATAAAACTATTTATATTTTAGGAAGATGACTTAATTATTTTTAATTAATATCTAGTTTTTAAAACACACCAGGATTATGACAGCGACTTTGTTATCGATGGTCAGATGACTGGAAAGACCCCCTGAGCCGGTAGCCTTGTCCTTTAACTATCAGATCACATTAACGAAACTTTTCAGCTGATATCGATGAATTAAGTTCTATTCTTCGGTATATATGCTAGTGCAGTAATATTCTAATACTACTGTCTACTGACAATCCAGTACTTACTAAATGCTGTCGTTGTTATATTAAAATGCTGTATATAAAAGTCACACTGGGACATTTGAATGCAACAATTGGAATCTATAATGACATATGGCATTTTAGTTTTGAACTGCAACTTGAATTCTATCAGCAGATCACTTACAACTATTTAAACACATGTAGCTTACACGCATTAATAACAATTTTTGGAATTTTTTTTTATACACTGCTTTAATGAAATAGTAACAATTTGTAAATTCTATGCATTCAAATGAATGCCGCTATAAATATCATTTTTTGTATAGTTGTGTGAAATTGTGAGCTCAATTTGCAGTTCAGATTAAATGATTTTCATTTTAATAAAGCAATAATTTTTGCTATAGATGTTGAACCATGTTACATTTTATTTTCTGTTGAATTCTACATTATCTCTTTAAAATACCATAATTAAAATACTCAATTTAGAGAAATAAGGTAAGGTCACACGTAAACTAGCAATTTAGTGCATTTATATAAACCGGGGGGGGATTACACTCACATGATATGCAATATTAAAATCGATCAATCAGTTTTTGAGTCTTTTTATAAAATTTCTTAAACCCTCTGAAAAATAACATCGTTCATTAAAAAAAACGCAGGTAAATTATATCAAAATAAGAGTATTTTTAATATAATAAAAATATGTAATATCATTTTTATTTTTAAAAAATTCAAATTATATAGAAGAAAGCTCCTTTCACAATTTCTAGCTTAATATATGGCATCAGTATCCTTTTTTTAAAAAATATTTATAATAGTGCTAATTTTTTTGTGTTACAGTTTTAACTTTTTCATCATCGTGCTCATGCATCATTCGGACGTCGAATCGTCTCATTTCAAATTTGTAAACTTAAATTAAATCATTCAAAGGCGCTATAATTCGATACAAAAATTATACATAATCCACAAACATCTCAAGTAATTCACGAATTCTTAACTGAATCATTAAGACACCCTATTCCCGAAAACAGAATGTGTCATCTAATTAGATATTAAAAAACCCACAACATTTAAGGGGTTAATAATGTTTACATGAAATTCATTTTAGATAAGCCTACTTTTTTTTACACTTACCGATTTTATCTTTCATTATAAGTCTAGAAGTCAAGCAAAAAGAATTATTCTAAGCCTCGAAGTTACGCATTCAAAATAAATGTTTATCACTTTAATAATTTATAGGGTTTAAAAAATTATTTTTTCATTTATGTAAATAAACATGCTATAAGACTATTAAAACAAGATGATTTGAACATGAACTCTGTTAACCTTCAACTCTTTTTTCAAAATAATGTCATTAGCCAAAATAACACACGCATCTCATTAAAAAAAATGTTTAAGACTCGCAAAAAGCGTCTTAACAGTGTTAATTAAAATTAGAAAAACTGAATTATTGCTTTGAAAGATGAGGCGAACGAAGCAACGGAAATTTACCAGATGTTGCAGATGCATGGAGAGATATATAGCTAAAGTATAAGATCGCAACTTTTACGCATTTGAGAATTTATATTGTGACATGTAGCATGTGGAGCGCTCACTTACTCAAGTCGATTAACACCATAAAACATAAAGCGGAGAAATGTATTAAAATAATATACTTCGATTTTTATATTGTATCTAAAATATAAATTCAAATAAACATTGTAGAATGCATTATTTTAGAAACAACTTTAATTAGCGGGTAATAAAATATATAAAACAGCATATTTTTGGAATTATAATAATTATTATTATAATTTTGCCGATTTGTAGGAGAGTAAATAGAGTTCTTGAACTCAAGGTTCTTAACTTCCGGGTATTGCAGTTAAATGGGATAATGGTTTGGTGATAATATTACTTAGCAAGCAGTTATGTATAAAAATTTCAAGCGCTCAAAAAATAATAACATCAAATCCAACCTTTAAATGATTTATTATAAGAAACTTCATTATCGTATAAAGCTTTCACAATGATAATTATCCTTAATTTGTTTAAATTGATTCGTTAACTATATTTGAAATCTCATAATGTCAAATTAATTTTACATTTTTATAATAATCATGATTAATAAGAGGAATGTATTTCAATAGTTCTATCATATTTTCCCTCTTGTCACAATTAAGATTGTCAGATAGCCCTGTAGGGTAATATCCTTTAGGTAGAACTATTAAAATGTATGAAAATGTAAACACATTTTATTATATAACTATTTTATTATATAGTCTTTATTATATTATTAGTTGACAAATTCGGCGTTGCTTGGGGGAAAAATTCTTTCAAGTGTGATAATTTTAACGGAGAAAATGCTTTCTTAGAAGATCTAATAATATAAAAGATTCATTTCAAAACATATTTATTGAAATATAATTTTAAAAATAATTGTAATATAGTTCTAAGTTTTAACGTTGCCTAGCAAAAGAATAAATTTCCTTATTTCAAAATTATATGCGCTAAATTTTCTAAAATATTTAAAACAGTTGAAAGAAAATTTACAAAAATTAAAATAGTATTATTAAAAATGCAAAATTTTTAAGATGGTGTAATTTTTTTTCAGGAATAAATATTTTCGAGGCTTCTGGGGTAATAATAATAATAATAATAATAATAATAATAATAAAGTTGATTAATTTCTTACTGCCTGATCTTACCACCCCCGCCTGACTTATGCGTGCTTTTAGACATTGTTATGAAACAAGTGATAGTCTGAAATGGAGATGTGTTTTAAAATTAAAAGAAAATTTAGAAAAATAGAGGTAGAGTAGTTTAAAGTTAACATTAATTTTAATGTGTTTAATTAAAAAAAGAATCAATGACAATCGAAGGAAATATTGAGCAGAGATGAAATTGATATCACTGATAAGATAAAGTTTTGAATTTTAAGGTGCATTAACAATGTCTCTTCTAAAATAATTCCCCTTGAACTCACTGCGGAAAAAGAGCGAAATTTTAGTGATTTTCCAATTAATTGAATAGTTAAAAAAATTTTGAACGTTGAAAAGTTCACAATTTTCTCTTTCTCGTCGTAAATTATAAGTGTGCAGATTTTGGTTGAATTCAAGCCAGTTGCTTAGGAGAATCTGTGGAACATACATACGCAATCACAATGATTCAATTATATTAAAATAATGAAGGCTGATCTACATTTTTCAGAGATAATGGTCTACCTACTATAAATTTTCTAATATTAATGACATTAGATTCTGAATCTTGTTTAAAATCATATTTGAATTATATGACCTGAACTAGATCATTTCAGTGAATTTTCAGCCAATTTGTTGATTTTCTCATAACTACTATTTTTCTGTTAAAGATCAATTTTTCAAAAAGATCTATTGAGAAATCAGAAGGAGTCATTTGAGCATTTTAACTGGAGTTTATTTTTATTTTATTGATTTATTTATGATTTTTTTACAAGTACGTATGCACTGCTACATTTAAGTAAAAGTGTAAAGAAAAATGGGTCCTGAAATAAATAATATTTTTTTTTCGAATGCAATAACACTTTTGAATTAACTGCTCTTTATCCTTATTGAAAATGCGCTATGAATACAAAAAGTTAGTTCATCAAGCGCATTAACACTAAAATGAAAAAAAAAAAGTTAATCGAGTTCTCTTATGAATGATTCTTAAGTAATTTATTCAAATGAATTCGAAACTTACGAATGCAACTTAATTTTCAGCTGTTTTTCGATAATATTAGGGGTTGAAACTAGTATGGAAAGAGAAAAAAACGAATTAATTTGAGAAATGAATTTTGCCTGAATTATTCCTCATTAATATGCTATGCAACTGATTTCTTACTCAAACGTTATAAGCAAATAGATTCAAAAGCATTTCAATTTGATCACCCCAAAAAGTTGAACATTTTCATTTCTTTCACACTTTTTAAATCTATGTTATATTTTTTAATATACAGTAGTTTTCTCTTAAGTCCTTGAAATATTTCTCATAAATATACCTACAATATGCAACAGGTAACTTCAAATTCAATAATATTTCCTGCTATATTTTTTCGCTTATTCGCTTATTTTAGATCTAGTTTATTATTTAACCCCCCCCCCAAAAAAAAAGTTAAAATATTTAAATTAATAATTTTTATTCGTTAATATTCCAAGTAAATTTATATTGGACGTATCTGAAGATTAAAAAATAATTCATCGATTTTTCGGAATTCTGAGGTCATTTGATGCAAAACTGGTAGACAAGCGTACCAGTGAATATTTTTCCAACTTTTGAATTTATCCAACTTCAAACTATTTTGAGCGCAGTACTTTACTTGGACAAAGTTGGAATGTGGGTTAATTCTGTTTTAGAAGAAAATAACAGGAGCTCTTTTAACTATCTTAGTATTAATTTTATATTTTAATTCTGGGGAAATTTCTAATCCCCTCCTTTTTTAAAACAACACACACATATATATAATTTGAAAGCATCCTCATTTTATTATTAGCTGAGTAACGTTGCTCTAGTTATATTGCATTTTTTATTAGAAAGCTGAGACAACCAACTTATAAAATTGTAGAGAATATCTTGCATCCAATATCCTAATAAATAGTAATGACAAAATGTTGATCTTTCAACATTTTTAAGTTTTTGTTTTATAATAGATAATAATAAATTTTTTCAATTACATCAAAACAATAAGTGTAACTATTTTTTTTCTCTTTATTTAATGCTATATTTCTAAATTTTACAGTCCAACATCCATATACATTGAAATTTGCGAAAATTTCTTTGAGAGGTAGCTACCAGAAAAATTTACCTTTACAGATTTAACTTGGAAATCCTATACATACATAAAATATACGGAAAATAAAATATACATACTGTTATTCCGATGTAAAAATTCTGTAATGAGTTCGAATAAGTAATTAAAGATAGAAATTGGAATATTTAAAGTATTTATTCTTTAGAAAATAAAGTATAAAATCTTTGAAAATAATTGAAAAAACCAAACAAAACTGGTAGTTTTTATTACATAAAAGTGTAAAAAGATGAAAAAAAAAAAAGATTTAGAATGGCTATAGGGAAAACGAATTTAACACATTTGGGAACTTGTTATTTTTCAAAGTTACTTTTATACGCAATCGTATAAGCTATTATATTCTTTAATTTTATTAGCATGCTTTTGTACGCAAGTATCCATCCGCTCATTCAACATTCATTGCGTAAGATAATCGAGGCAGCAAATTGTTAATACATTTTATCGGATTCAATTGGCCAAGAAATTGTTTTATGTTAAAAGTGAAAAGGAAATCCAGTTATAAATAGACATTAATATAATTGATGTAAATAACATGAATGGGTTCTGAAAATTATTATTACATCACTTTTTTTGATGTTTGATACTCAATATACGATTTTGAGTTTTAAAATAAAAATGTATCATCTGTTATTAAAATATATTTGTTCCGCTTACGTAGACGAATCTTTGCTGCATTTAACATGATTAACTGAATCATAATGTTCGATTTTTATTACACTTATTTAATTACTGGTTTGAAAAAATGCAAATATTCAAAGTTTTTGAAAGATATAATCAATAAGGGAATTCAATTTCCCAAGACAATTCTGAAAACTGCCTATCTGTCCCTCAGCAATTAATTAATAAGTAATAAAAGATGTAGCAAGAGTGAAGATGTAGCAAGCGAATATGCATACTCTCCTAGCCACTCGTCATTAGCAGGAATAAATTGCCTCATTAGTTGTTGGAGAAGCCACTATGCCTCCTTATCTGACAGTTCTTGTGCGACAACTGCAATTGAAGTTCCACGATGCCAAACTAACGTAAAACACATCCTCTAGAGTAAACAACCGTTACTTCTCACTTGACGGCGAAAATAGATTAATGCTGACTACTACCGTCAGACGCCTCGACTTTGCAAGCAACTGTCAGAGCGAATTAACTTCATTTTTTTAACAATGCGTGACTTAGTTCTTTTCGTTATTTGTTGTCACACGTCGCCGGATGATTTGATGACTGAATTTTAATTCCCTTTAGGACTGCTCCGAAGTGCGGCATTTTTTTGGTACCCTGTCTCGCTCTCTTCCCCCCTTCATTCTTTCCTCGCGAGAATCAACATTAAACTGTCATGGATTGCTTATGAGCGTAAATAAATCTTTAGATGAATGGTCCCCATGCTTTTCTACTAATTTTCATGCTTATCAAGCGATCTGAGTAATGAGAAAAATCGTGTTTTCAAAAACTTCTTAATGAGTTAACAGAAGAGTTTGGTAAGAAATACTGCTGCTATATCTTTAAATATTTGTTTATCGATGTAATGTACTTCAAAGACATGAACAACGTTTTTAATTATTTCATTTATTTTCTCCAAAAAAAGCTTCTTTTGAAATATCTTTGATTAACAAGCGTCATTTTGCTAAAGTAAATACCGCTTTTATGTAATGTAAATCTAATTTAAAGCCACCATTTTATTCTATGATTTTATTTTTATTGTTTTTAAAAACCGTTACAGTGAAAGTATTTACTTCCACCTTTTCATAGATAACAAGACACAAATTTCCTGATTCTTTTTAAAACGATTACTATTGCGCAATGATGCAAAAGCATAAAAAAAAGCTTATGCTATATAGATTTCATTTAATTGGCAATAAATATCAACAAGTATATTTATCTCTTTTGTTCATAAAAAAAGCGAGAGAGAGAAAATAGAATGTATTTGCTTACTTTATAAAAAGATCCAATTTTTTCCTTCTTGGAAATCACGAGGAAAAAATTTCTATCGAAAGCTTTTAGGCCATATTACATTTGTTACGTTTTTCATGAAATTAATTTTTTAGCATCTCGGAAATATTATAATTCAGTATTTCTGAACCTTTAATTCTTAGTCTGAAGAGTAACGTCTTGCGATAAAAAACAAATGTATTTTCTATTAAGCGATAATTACTTTATGATGCTTATAATATTTAAACAGCTCATAGATATACTTTGTGTTTACAAGTAAATCAACGCAGCTGATTAATTGCTTTTATGTTAAGTACATTAACAAGCTAAATGCTATATATTCAAGATATTATATATAACATCGTATATATATCGATATTGTATATAACATCGCAATTAAGATACTAAAAGACCCAGCTTAGTTTAGCTTGGTTATATTAACGTCCCGTTTGAAGCAACACTAGGGCTATTTTGGGACGGACCTCGTAATTTTGAACCGCGGTCAGATGACGAGGACGTCGCCTGAGCTGGCACTCCCCTCTCCACACCACACCAGCGGGAGGACGCTTGGTCAGGATGGATTTAACGTGCAACAGACCCCCTTACACGACGATTCTTCGATGGAATCGGGTCTCGAGCCTGAAACCCTCCGGTTCCGAAGCCGAGACCTTACCACCAGGCCACCGCAGCCTACTAAAATGCTCAGAATTTGTTTTAAAACTATGTTCTTAAAGAGCTTTTTTTTTGGATAATTACATTCGTTGTTCATAAATATGATTAAAATCTCACCTCCTCTGTTGACTTAAAATAACTCATCTAATCTTAATCGACATACTTGAGAATTCAAAAGGAAACCACAGGAATTCCGACCATACCGTGATGCAGATAATGAGCGAAAGATAAAATTTTCACGAAATCCAAGATGTTACCACAACTATCTAAATTTAGAAAAAAAGTTGTTTCATTTCCTTGATCATTAGCAAAAGCGTACTTCATTATCATCTGCCATTAAGGCCCACATCCCCCCCCCCTAAAATATTACTCATGTGGACAAAGCAAAACAATTTCAATTTTTTTTTCAGCCAAGGCATAATCTGGTTCATTTTTTAAAACCGTATTTCAAAAATAATTAATTAATTAAAAAACAAATAAATAAAAATAAGTAAGCGTTTTTTATCAAAAGAAATTTCCGGATTCATATTGTAGAAATTATTTTTAAATTCTCTATAGATTTCCCCCTCCCCCTCTCTTTACTCAAAATATAGCATGCTAAACGTTTGTGGCATATTTTAAATGAATTATAATTTTAATCTTAATTGTTTCTAGCAGATAAATGATGAAATTACGTTTTAGTAAACAAACCAAAAAAATTATTTCAAGTTGAAGAGAGCAGATTTATTTAAAACATGCGATGTAATTTTATATTTACACAAAATCTTGAGCAGAAATCGCTCAAGATTTTGTGTTAACTGCTTAAAGAATTATTAACTTATTATAGATATGCTTATATAATAAAAGTTAGAATTTATAGTGACAGAAAGTTTTTATACGTATTGAGTAATACGAAGCTTAACAACTTTATATCAATTTTTTTTCTCTAAATTTGCGAAAATTTCAGGTTGCTCTATATTGGTTGCATGAGATCAGCTTGATTAAATAAGAGTATTGAATCAGGGCACTCTGTTGCGTTAATGAATCATTCTTAAATCTGAATTCATTTCAATTTACTTTCATTTAACGATTCGTTTCTTATTTATCAATTTTTCAAAAACTTTTTGGTGCGCAAAAGTTTTGAAATGGTTTACTTGTGAGCTCCTAATGACAATATACTATTTTAATATTATCAGAACTTAATTAGTAGTTAATCGAAAAAATTTAATGAATTCTGATTTATTACGATACTATTTCTTACAGAATTTCAGGGTGAATTGCTTACAAAATTCCATAATATTTGCATTAATGAGTTATAATTTAATGATTAAATTGCAGAAATAGATAAATTAAAAATTATACTTTGTAGAACACCGATAAGAGTATATTTTTAAGTAAAATCATTAAATATAAATTGAATTCAAATTGTGCAATTATTAATTTAATTTGCTGCTAGATATTTTTCTAGTGTTGCTTTAAAATTGTACTTAGTTTATTTATATTTTAAACTCAATGAAAACATGAGTGAACTAGACAGTAAAAAGAATTTTACTCAACACAATAACTATGTAACTTAGAATATAAATTTCTAATTTTTTAATAAAAATAATTGTAATTTACAAAAGGAATATATAAAGAAATAAATACTCTAAAAAATGTGTATAAAATGCAGAATATTTAGCAAATATTCTTTAAACTTTCATGGTCATTTGAACGGAAGCGGTAACTTCAGTGATTTACTAACCGTTTACAAATGGATAACTCGGTGTATACTTTCTAAATAACCGGGGACACTTTCGAAGACGTCTTGTACCTCCCTAACTTTCAACAAGTGAATAGAAGGTACACGACCGCTGACCTTTGGTCACGTGCTGCCATTCTTCAAATCTTTCCGCTGATAGATCAGCGCCAAGGACTTCCGGGGGGATAAATACACGGTCTGGAAAAGCTCGGATTCCAGGAAATTCTCTTAATAAATTTTTACTCTTAAAATTGGTAAGAGAATTTCCAGGAACCGGATTGGTAATGGCAGACTTAAAAGGAACTAATTGAAATTTTGCAGACTTCAACATGTTGTATAAATATGCTTGTGAATTTATAAAGTTTAGTCTAAGTCAAACATTTTTATACTGCCAATTTAACCCATACCGTATCGCAAAGAAAGTTTTTGCGATCTCAAAAGTTTTGAAATTATGTGCTTCATTTAAATTCTTCAACATCAGTAAGCAGAAATAATTAAAGACAGTACTTTGATTCGAATAATTTCTTAACGAATTGTACATTTATATTTAATTATATATTATTAAAAATATATAATAATTTCCTTTTGACTGCGTTCAGAAAATTATTTTCTACTTACTTAAATTCAAACAAAAACGTCGACTTATTTGTTGCAATGGTTTCCCACACCTTTCGGGATGTTATTATGTTAATTTTAACTGTAAAGAATTGCTGACAGGGCAATTCTTTAATTTCGGTACCAGCATCATTTCCGAAACTGAAAATATCTCTTCCGAACTGTTAAAAATGTCTCTCTTAGGTGCAGTCCCTCTTTGTCTCATATTTCGTAATGAACATCAATCTCCTGAGCTTTCAAAATGAATTTTCTAAATTTTAATAGCAGTAACAATTCAGTTGTCACGATTCATATTTATGTCTTTCTCGATTACATATTTTGAAAGAATCTTACACAAAAGATCAAAATGAGATCACTTTCGCAACAATGATATCACTTTCGATATTGATGATGCACAAATTAGTATCGTAGTTATTTGCACAAAACAATCATTTACAAATTGCTTGCATGTCAAGTGATACCATTGCGGCATCGGTATAATGCCAGTGTGTTCATATAATGAAACAAATCCCAGATTTTTGCACAACTTTGGTTTGCCTATGGCTTATTAGTAGAATATTTAAGCTGCATTTTATTCCATTTTCAACATAAATGAGTTGGAGACTATGGCATGTGAGTACCTTCTTATGCATAATTTCTATTGATGCATTAGCCCAATATCAATGTGTTCATACAATGATGCAAATTTGAAATATTTACTTAGATTGGATTTCGCTGTGGTTTATTATTAGAATAATTAAGTCACATTTTTGACGATATTTTTAACATAAACACAGTGGAACACTGACATGTGAGTATCATATTAGGCATCATTTTTGTTGAAAGATAATCTAATGCCAGTGTATTTTTATAATGATACAAATATGAAATTTTTACGTAGATTTAGCACCATTGATGTTTACCACTAGAATAATTAAGTTACATTTCCTGACGATATTTTCAGTATACACCCTTGGAAACTATACGGCATGTGAGTACCTTCTTGTGTATAATTTCAATTGACGCTGTGACATCGTCCTATTGCTAGCGTGTTCATACAATATTTCAAACTTGAAATTTTTACATAGGTTTGCTTTCGCTGTGGTTTATTATTAGAATAATCAAGTTACATTTTCTGACGATATTTTTAGCACAAATTCATTAGAAATTTTATGGCATGTGAGCATCTTCATACTTATAATTTCTGTAGATGTTGCGGCATCAGCCTAATGCCAGTCTCTTTACAAAATTATAATGAATTAAGATTTTAACATAGATCTGACTTCACTGTAGTTTATTTCTATAATATTCATTGGCGATATTTTTTTTAATAAATGTATTGGAAACTGAGTTGCATGTGGACAAAAAAAAAATGATTAATGTTTAAAAATCATGTACGAAAGAAGTTTTTGAAGTTTAGTAACCGCTTTTTTTCTTTGCTTTCTAGAAGGTGATAACCTAAACCTTCAACAGAGTCTCCTTGAAAAGCAAACCATTTGAATTCAGCACGTCAGGGATAGAAAATCGATGACAAGTAAAGAGGAGTAAGTGGAGTTGTCTTCCAGATTTGGAACGAAACGATTCGGAACGGAACTTTTCTTCCCTCCCTCTTTTTCCCTCAAGTCACACTTTTTTTTTCCCCCCTAGAAAAAGATTCACCTCGTTCTCCATAGCATGCATTTTCTTAACACGGGAAAGTGTCTAAGGTTAAACGCGCAAGTAGCTCTCTTAAAGAGTGATCGCTTCCTCTGTTGTGCTGAACTTGTAAGTGAGATTTACAACAGGAAATGCACCTTCGAAGAAAGCAATCTCATTTAGGAAAGCCTTGTTGAGAAGTATATCCTTCCTTATGGAGATCACGGCTTTTAAACTGTGGGTCATGACTCCGAGTGAGGTTATCCTCGTCAGTATAGAGGCAAGAAATCTTTCGTGGCAATTTTATTCTTTTAGATTTTTCAATTTTGGAAATCATAACAATTTTTTAAAAAATACTGCACTAAACTGAAAGCATTACGTTGTTCTAAATAACAATTAGGCTGTGCAACAATACCGGGGGAATTTTCAAATTTATTTTGAATTTTCAATAGTATTTTTCAAAAAAATTTCTCTAGTTGTTTTAGGAAGAACTTAGCCGCTTTTTATTATTATCATTATTATTACAGAAGCTCAAACACTAACGGGGGAGGAAGTATTTAGAGGCACTGCTCTTTCACTATACATAGTGCAAATGTCAAAAGTAACCCTGCCGATCTTAACATCTGGATTAAAGAAAAAAGCAATATGCCGAGCTTTGCCCTATAAAATCTCATTTTAATGATCTTGAAATGTAAAAGATCAGCAAAAATGTAAATAATAATAATAATAATCAAGGAACATTACAGAGAGTATAGAATTATTACTTAGAAGAGCATTAAATTCTCCTTCAAATAATATAAAGCATTTTGCCAATGAATCTTATTTGAAATTTCTAAACAAAGCGAATGACTCATTACTTAACTCTTACTTAAATTTAATTCATTTTATTTATCTTTTATTAATTCATGTATTTTTTTAACATTCTAGAAGTAACATTCTTAAAAATATTTTATGGCCAAATATAGAGTAGCGAAATTTTTTTTATTAACACTAAGTTGACTTACACTAACGGTATAATTTTAAACTGTTCGAATTCCATTTTGAAAGAACATAATTCAAAATTTTTAGGCACGGTCAGATAACGAGGACCATACCAGGACAAGGAAAACTTCTCTCCCAACCAGTGAGAGGGCGTTTGATCCTTGATGGGTTTAATATGCAACACACCTGTAACATGTCGGATATCCCATGGAATTTGATTTCGAATCCATGATCTTTTGATCATGATGCAGAAATTCTGCCATCGAACTTTCGCAACCTTATTCGAAAGTGAAGGTACTTTGGAAAATCTCTTGTCTGCAGCTGCTATAAAAGTAAGGCAATATGCCCGTTGATTGCATTACCGGACGTCTGTGTAAAAGCGTTCAATCAATCTTCGTCGTGAATTTCACATCTCCCCCCGGCCCCTTCAAAAATCTGCGTTGGTGGGAGGCATTTAGAATCTTTGTACTAAATTTCTACTGATTAATTTAAATAATCTCTATTAATAAAAGAAATTATGCTTCTAGAGCGTAAAACAATACATTTTTCGAAAGACAAAAGGACTCTACCAAATTACAACCGAAATATTATTTATCTTTCTACAATAAATGTTGCAACACCTGCAATTACATGATGCGCTGGATGTCTCAAAATTATTCACTCACTGTCTTTATAAGAAATCGTCTTATATATAGAGAATAAAAAGGTTTTATTATCGATGAATTCTTTATCGCTTACGGATATGGTATGCATCAAATAAATTAGTATTATTTTTTATTATTTTCTTCTAATCTCATTCCTTATTTCGAGTGTGCCTTAGTGTATGTTTATATGACCAAATGTTTTAACATTTGGTCATATAAACATAACGCAGCTATACATAAAATAAATTAGTATTATTTTTTATTATTTTTTTCTAATCTCATTCTTATTCCGAGTGTGTTTTAGTGTATGTTTATATGACCAAATGTTTTAACATATTATATATCAGTATAGCTGCGTCCATAATATCAAGTGTAGCGAACTAAAATATATATATATATATATTAAAATCGAAGAACATATCAAATGACGAATGCACGAAAAAAATGTTCACAAACTTTTAAAATTAGAACCCAATGCGAAAATTCACCCGGAATATAGGACATTATGACAGTTCAGTCCATCAAGCTTCGTCAAAGATAAAAAAAAAAAATTTTAGCTCCAATAATACAAATTTTTTTTTAAACGTGCTAAAAATAAATTTTTTATCAACTTGCATTGTCTTTTGAATTATCCCGTTCTGCAGATTCAGGGCGATTCCTCTCCAAATAAAATTTAAAAAATTGAAATAGTGGTTATTGTAAAGGGTGTTGTTGCTTGTAACTTAGTCTCCAGAGATGTTTCTAATAGAAAGTTAAGATCAGAAAGGTGAATAATATTTAAAAATAACAATCATATAGAAATGTCTTCTAAATGTCTAATAAAAAAATACTATTCATTAAATTGTTATTAAATGTTCTCCGTTCTTTCACTTCAACAGACCTTATCAATCCAACTGGATTAAAAAAACATAAAATTATTACTGTTTTAACATTATTTTTACACATTTTGAATAGCTCTTACTTCATCTTTACTGCTCAACACTGTTCTTCTTTCATATTGTAAGAGGATTATGTTTTTTTTTTGTAATATTAGCTCTTGAAACAAATAAATGCGAACTAGAAATATCTTCATTTCACTTACGCAATTGACCACTGATTTCATATCAGGATTTCTAAGAGTTATTTTTTACAGCATTTTTATTAACCGCAGAAAAGTTGCTTCAGCATTCCAACCTTGGACAAGAGATCGCTTTTCTGATTTATTAGTGTTAAAAAAAATACAATTCTGAGGCATGAAAGCCCCTTTTCCACCTCATGCTTCTCTTGATGTTAAACACTTGTTTATTGAAATAAAATTGCGTCTGATTTTAAGAGTTTAATCAGATCCCTTTCCTTTACAATATCTGTATATACTATATCGTGAAACAATGGGGAAGAAACAAAGATTGCAAACAATTAAAAATTAAAGTTAGTACTTATTTAGATCCTTTAGAGCTCTCTAAATAATAGTAATGACCTTTTAAAGAACGGTTTTATAACTTTTGAAACTATAGCATGCTACTTTTATCTTCTTAAGATAATAATGAAATTCGTTTCCATTTTGTTTAAATTGATTCTAAAACCACGTGTAAACATGACGCTTAGTGAAATCCTTATTTAAAATGGGTGGATAACAGACCCCGAACATAATTCATTTCATTTCCTAAGTGACAAATCGGAATGAATAAGTTTAGTTTATATATATTTCACTTTAAAGCAGAATGAGAGCTATTTTAAAACAAAACTTATCTTTTTAAGTTGTGGTAATAAAACGAGGATGATATCTGAACATGTATCTGCTCTCCAAACTTCTACGTCATACCAGCGACAAGATGTGATGTCCCCAAAGCCAGATTTAACGTAGAACAATGTCACATATTTTGCAGATGGTTTGTGGAACCTGGAATCTCTGGTCCAGAACCCGATACCTAACCCGAAATTAACCACGATTCATATTTATGCTGAAATTAGAATGAATATAATACAGTTTTTTTTTCCTTTACAATATCTGTATTCTTAACTGAAACAGCAAAAAATTGCATAAATTATATTTCAAACTAATTTCATGAACAATACTTACATTAAAAAATTGTCACACGCTTGAGATATAAATATGTTTCGTACACACTAAAATAATGAGACAGACATAAATCAAATAATTAATATTATAATGAAATTGCAAACGGATAGGCTAAAAAGGGGATTTTGAGGATTTTATTATTTAGCAACTGTGCAGTGTTGAGATAAGAGACTTGTAGTCAATTTATTTATTTAAACTTTTTATAAACTATAAAACAGAGTGATATTTTTTACGCATGTTTGTTTTTAATCCAAAAATTAGTAAAAAAATATAATAATGTTTTTGTAATAACTCCATTTTGGATCTGGATTATACAGCTTTTTGCAGATTACCGCCTACTATATCTCCCCTTATTCACCGCGAATAGTACCTGAGGCCTCCCCAAAAAGAATTGAATTCGTCTTGAGGTATTCGACGAAAGTAGCTCCGAGGAGGAGGGGCGGGCGGAAATTTCATCCGACGATTGCGTGACCATTATCTGAGTTATTCCATCTCTATGGAGATAAAGTCAAAAATTCCGCTTGGCCCAAATATTCCACTTTGCAGTCGTTAGGATGACAGATCTTTTTCTGCCCCTCTGCAGTCAAATGCGTTTCACGTATTCGAGAAGGATGACTTATTGCGGTGCTAGTGCCGCGTTAGACTGTGACTGACTGATTGTGCCAGGAATGTCTGACATGCAGGCAAGGGGGGACGAGGCCAAAATATGGTTTGCCAAAGGAGGAAAGGATCTCTCCCCTACCATGCATAGTTAGGGCAATTACTCGCCTGAATCTGGATTTTTGAAGATCATTTTCATTCCCACTCTTTTTCCGCGCGGAGAAGGAATTTGGAGGTGAAATTTTTTACAAATTGAGTTCAACGCCTATTGCTTCCAACCCCACACCACGTTTCTCGGTTTCGATTTCGCTTTTGACACGTGATGGGGACTGTTGGGAAACGATGTTACGTGTCTTTGGCGTTGACTAATTTGGACGACGTCAAGGACGTAAAAAATAGTCTGTTTTTTCCTGTTCATTAAAAATGAATTAGAATTTTTATTGGCTTGTTGTTCTTCAAACCAAGAATGATTCCAAGGGAAATGTTGTTTAAAAATAGATTTCGGGCAAAACTTCGGTATTATAGATTTTTATAAAGTATCCCTGGATGTTCCTGACACATTTTTTTCTTTAGCAGTTTTGTTCGGCATTCATGATACATTAAGGTGATATTCTGTTTAGTCAGGCAATATAATAAACTATTGAGAAACAATGTTAAGCCTTTCTGGATATAAATAGATAGATGGATGTCAAAATCTCAACGAATATACTTTTTTGTCTGTTCATTAAAAATGAATTATGATTTTTATTGGATGTATTATTAACTAAATCAAGAATTCTAAGTAAAACGTAGTTTGAAATACAATTCCATAAACAGCTTTGGTTTGATAGAATTATTTAATATTTTAAATATTACTGTAAATTATTGGAATAATTATTACGTTAACATGTTCGCTGGTACATTAGGACATCCTGGTGATTAAATAACAGCTAGTGATACACTAATGACAGATAACTAAAAAAAAACCATTATTACAGAAATTTGTGATGATTGCTGATGAATGTACGACCATCTTAACAAGGCAACAAGCGTGTTAATATATACTGAAGGGCTTCTTTAAATTTGATTAACTTCATATTTTAAAATCACTCATTGGACTCGAGTAAACAGATGTTGTAGTTTAAAATGTTGCCTAGAGAATGAAATTTGCTTTTCAGTCACATGTTCCTAATTTTAATTTACAATCTACCACAAAATGCGATAATTGATGAACGCTTCTTATTTTGCATACCAACGGTTCTTCATGAAATCGAAAATCGAAAGCATGTTTCATGAAGGAAAACTACCAATTTAATCGAAATGAATTACCTAATGGTAATAGGGCTTTAAATTAGAGTATAATTGGTAACTAATTACACACTGATTGTGTCAAATCGAATGCTGCTCAATTTGCTGATATTAAGATATACTAGTGGAGATAAAGAAAGTTGTTCGAATTTATTCGCCTTCTTTGCAACAAAATTATTTTTGATTTAGATACTTTATACGATTCATAATTTCATTTTTATATCTAATTGTGCTATATTTCGCTCAATGCATTTTTAAGAACGTGGAATTTCTGCTCCAGAATTATATTTCTAGATGTTTCTTTTACTTCCTTTAGCTTCTATGAATTAACCTTTACAAGCTTATCGGACTAGGAAATGAAATTTGAGGCAAGTTTGTTTATTAAATTAACAAATTTGAAATTTTTATTATCTAAATCCTATTTTAACTGTATATTTTATGCGTTTCTGACGGAGCATAATGCATATTATTAATAAAAGTATTTGTTTTATTTAAGGCACTTTAAGTAAGTTTCAAAAATCTTTACAACTTTAATAATCATATTCAGTTTACAAGTCTGATAAATCTCGTAAATTTATTACATCAGCAAGGAAATAATATGCTAATAAGGCTTCAACAAATTTTTACTCATAGACTGGAGTCGTACTTTATAAAAACTTCTTGGGAAAAGTCACACTTTTTTTAAAAACCTTTCCTAAAAGCTATATTATATGTCGAAATTTTATCATTAAAATCATTCATTCTTTTTTGTATTCTTTCTTTATAAAGTCACCAAACTACGATTCATTGCGGTGACATACTAATCTGTATTTACTTTGCTATTCGAGGCAAAACTTTCAGAAGCAATCACTTATTTAAGACTATTTTAAAGACATTTTATTTAAAAATTTCTATCAAGTTTAATTATATTGATAATTTCCCAGTACATTAATTTTATAGATTTTTTAACGAGTTTCCTAAGGTAGGATATCTTAAATATGATCTTTAATGTTTAAAGATTGAATGTTTACAAATATTAAATTCTTAATGTTTTTTTTTATGCATTGAAGATTGACTGTACACATCTTTTAAATTTCTAAAACGTTTCCTTAATGTTTTTAAGGTTTAGTGTTAACAGTTTTTATTCTTTGCTTGATGTTCGTTTGGTTCCATACGCTCTGAAGTAAGTTTTTCTTCTTTTTTTTTTTCTGTAATGGTCATTTTCTCTAATAAAAAATTACAAATTTGGAGGATGGCTTGGAAATTAAAATTAAAATTTAATCGCAACAGGGTATTTAAACATTTTAATATACTCTATATGGGGATTCTTATATATTATATAGATTTTTATTTCTGCTAAAGTTTTGCGCTAAAGTCAAAGATGATTTTCAGTAGTATGATCAATACTTGAAAGGAGGCTTTTTTATTAAAGAAAGCCTTTCCTGCCTTTGATCAAAAATCGAAAAGGTATTATTAATGCATTTAGTTTATTGTTTTTTCTTTCTGTTATAGAGGGATTTCAAATCGAATCTATAATTGTTTTGTTATTCTTCACCATAATACACGACGAATGATTCCAAGTGACATCGTAGTCATTTTTCAGAATTAGAACTTTTTTCAAAGCATCTAAAGGTAAAAATAAGAAAATTAAATTCTTAAAATTGTTTAATTTTTAAAAATAAATTTTCCATTTTTTCCCCCTTACCTTTCAAAGAGAAGAAATAATTTATTTATGGAAATGCCTAAAATATTGTAAGATTACATATTTCTTAAAATTGATACTATGATGGTAATACCTACAATGAATTTCACATCATTCATTTTATTTTTGAAAAACGACTTTAGATTAGGGGCACATATATATTTAATATAAATACTATAAAATAAAGACCCACCTTATCAATGGAGAAAAATATTTCTATGATATTCAATATAATTTTATGGGATTTAAATTTTGTTTGCAAGGGCTATCTTCATGAGAATAAATAATCATTTGAATCTTCTCAAAGAAACAAGAACCACTCAATTTTGTTCGCTCTAAGTGTTAATATAAAGAATGAGTTAACTTTGTATGCCTTAAAAAATAATTTTACTTCGAAATAATTTCAATCATAATCTAATGATTTATCTCAAAAAGATGTAGTGATTTTAATAGAAATATGAAAAGCACTTTATTCGAAAAATTACTAGCCTACTTGTTCACCAATATTTTTTTTAATGTGAGAGAAATTTTTGTTATCATTTTTGCATAATACAAAAGAAAATTAAATGCGTCTATGATAACCACTAATAATAAAATTTACCTCTCTAATATGCACGGGAATTTGCATACATACATTTTAAACTGGTAGTAAGCAAGTCCATCTAACAAAAAGAGCGATTATCGCTATTAGAAAAAAAAATCCAAATTAATAATTAATTAAATAAAAAAATCTTTAAATAATTCACTTTAAAATAGAAAAAATAAAACTAAAGTTATTAGCAATATTATTTAGTGTCAAAAAAACCCCCCTAAAGAAATTGAAATATTCTTATGAAAAATAAATGGAAGGCTTAATCAAATAAAACGAAGACAAATAGAAATTTCAATGAATCCGATAATTTACCACCTTCTGAATTTTTACTTTCAGCATCCTGCTCTCCAAATAGTAATAAAATTATTTCAGCAAGCCATTAAAAGTGCGGGTGGCTTTATTCGAAGACGGTTCTTTGCGTAAATCATATCATCCATCACAAGTAATGAATATAAAATAAAAGTGATTCGCCTCATTAAGAAACTGTCAGCGTTAGCGAAACCCGGAAAATATTAAATGAGGAATATGACTCTCGACTTTTACTTTGCAACTATCTCTTCTGTAAAAAGCTTACGATATTAGGCAAATGTGAGAGCGTTTTTGATTTTCCTTTTACTTTCATAATGTGTGGGCTTCAGATATGAAGATATAAATACAATGTTTATTTTTTTTAATGCCATCGTTTTACGTAGTCTTTTAAAACTGTATCCATATTTGGAACAAGTAACATCAAACTTTTGAGAAGAATGAATTCAATAAACTTCCATTTAACAAAGTTCTCTGTTTAATGAAATTTTCTGAATTTTGAATATGAATGATATTTACATATTATTTAATTTTCATATAACAGATGATCATTTCTATTTCCCAAAGCATTCGCAACTTTTATAGAATTCTAGAATTTCTCATTTTGTGAAGTTCCAGCAAAGTTTATCAAATTAGCCGTTGTGACCTCACATGTTCTTGCTAGACAGACATTATGACTGCTGTATATCCTGCGAAATCAATGAAAAATAATACAAAAGTATTCTGTAAAGTAAAGACGATAATTCAATGGACAATGAAGATGACAAGGAAAAGTTTTTTTAATCTTTTCAAGTAGAAATTCTAATTGCATTTAAGACAGTGCAAAGAGAACTACAGCTTCAAAAACTGTTTCGGATCATTTGTTTCAGTTTTTATAAAAATTGCGACGATTTTTATGAAAACTGTATCAAAGTTAATAAAATGAGTAGTAAATCCCAGCCTTTGCTTTTTTTTATATTTTCATAACTTCATTTACAAATTCTTGTTCGAGTAATTTTTTTTTATTACGAGATATTTAAGTGGATTGAGTAGATATCGTGAAATAGAGACCTGACCGCATTATAGTGTAAGCACTTTTTAAGAAAATAGCAATCGATCCGAAAACGCAAAATATTTTTATTCTTGTCTTCAAATAGGTTTTAAATCAACAGAATATATTAAAAGATATTTTATAAGATTTAATTATCGGTAAGCGTCAGATTGTAGAAGGAGGCGATAAAAATAGTGGCGGAATGTTTCATAATTTCAAAGAGGGAATACTAAGAATTGAGAACTCAAATAATAAAGAATAACCCTCTCGGCATTTTGAAGAGACCCGAGAAGTTTATTGTGGTTACCGATTAAGGTCAAACTAAGAAAATTAACGTAATTATAATTTGAAATTCTTGGGTATAAAAAATGCATTACATGTATTTTTAAGTTAAATTTGAAATAAAATTATAAAAATTGGTAATATTTATTTCTTCACTCCTTCAAGAATCTATCAGGTATAGTGAAGCACAGAAAATATAAAGTGAAAAATATGATATTCGATGTTTAATACATAAATGGCTTACATAAATGGTTTTCATACATAAATGGCTTAGGATGTCAGAAAAATATAGGAATGTTTTTAATGTTCATTTTACTTTCGTTAATTCTAACCTTCAAATATGATGACTTGTGCAATGTTTACTTTTTCCAGTCGTATCGCTTTACGCAATCTTTAAAAATTTATTCTACACATAGAGTATAATGTCAGAACAAGGATCGAGAAACTTTTGAGGTGAAAGATTCAAATCTGAATACACGACATCATTTAAAAATTAATTGAGAGCCTCCCCATCCCCTAACTTTTTTTTAGAAAAAAGAAAATTTCAAGTAATATTATAATAGGCAGTAATAATATTTTATAAAATAATTAAGTATTAATGATCTATTTTTCAATAAAAAATAGTTTAAATCTATTGATTAAACAATTATCACTTTCATTAAAAAGCGATAGTTATTTAATTAATCCTTATGAGAAGCTGTCTGTATTTCGTGAAAAAGTTTCTATCAGCCTTCTAAAAATAAATATTTTTCAATTTAAGGCATTATTCCAAATAGCCATCAGTAATTTAATTTTTGTTTCTAATATATCAAGCAGAAATATATGGGTTGTGAAGCACATAGGTTTTTTAGCTTAATGAATATGGCTCTGAAATAAAATTGAAATTAGAACTAGCGCATTCAGAGCTTCCTTTATAAAATCTGTAAATGTACATAATAGTGTTGGCAGAAAAAAGTAGCTGAAAGCATCACTGTTTATGTTTTTGATACTGAATTTAGTTCATGGTACATTAAATATGAAAGTAGAATACATTTCTACTAGGATTATATTTGAAGCTGCCTAACTTACAGTTTATATTAAATTATTTATCAGCAAAAAAATGCATATTAAATTATGTTTAACCAACTGATTAAAAAAAACCCAACTGATTAAGAAAAACTCATTATTTTTTTTAAAATTTTATATGAAAAGAAGTGAATAAATTGAATTTTATATATAATTTTATATCTTTGTTTATTTTACAACTAAAACAATTTCTCTTGAAAATGTGCAATACACTAACAGCCGGTTAAAACAACTGAATAAATTTTTGTGAAACCTCTGCATAAGCATTTTTAAAACACTACATTGCGACATAAACATATGAAGCAAAAATAAATTTAATAAAAACAGTTTGTTAAAACTCACATTTATCAGTGCTTTGAAAACTATATTTTCTCTTCCATTTAAATTATTTTCTACTTTTTCATCTTTGTTATTGTAAAAATTTTGGAATCAGGGAATCATTTTTTTTACAAATTAATTATCAGATAACACACGCTTGGCATCAAAATTTAATTAAATTGATTGATTAATTGAGAATTAAATTCTGAAAATAATAAAAGAGTGTATTGTCATCGAGAATACACACGGCACAATTTTTCAAAGCTTTAACGTAAACTAAATCGATTTCAAAATTTCATGTTTACAAATATCAAGCACGTCAGGTTCATTAAAAGTGCACCAAAACAGAGCATAGAACTTTTAAAGATGCAAAGTTTCCCCTCTGCAGTTAGGAGAGTGGAATGTCTGCTCCTCGTCCTCACATCACTTTCCGAAATAGCGCGACTCCTCCTCAAAAATGCTTTGAACGTCTAAGTGAGGCATAATCTAATAAATCAACTTACCTTTATGAAAAATTCGAGATTTTCCCCTTGGACCTTCGAAATTATTTAATCTCCAAATTAAATGGCACATGGGACGTTTATTTAATTTCAATACGTATAAAAATGCAAAAGGCATCTGAGATAAGGAAGAGCGTCGGAAAACAGTGTCGGATTCAGTGCCGGATTTCAGACTAGATTGACTAGGACTGCTAGGCTGAAACAACCACTGGCAGGTCGATTAAAAATTATTATTAGCAATCATTAGTCGATTAAAAATCATTAATCATAGTTTCCAAATAAAAAGAAAACGCAAATTCTATGAATTATAGAATGTTAAAAAAATAGGCGTTTGTAAAGTATAATTGTCAGGTTACTGTTTCATTGCGTTCGCTTATTTATTACAGCTTTCACAAACACCGAGCGTTTGCTTTAATAATATTATATACAAATGTGAATGTCGGGAGTCATGTGTCCTTATAAATAAGGTAATAATTAATTTTTTAAGTTCTGAAATAAAAATATTATCCTTAAATAAATAATTCACATGTTGATTAAGTTATTAAACGATGACGAATTCATTTAACGAGGTGATACAAAGTACATCTTTCCTAAGGCTTTTACTCTTCATATTTATGTATATATCAATTTTAGTTTTAATATTAATCAGCTGATCTTTATCCAGACGTATTCGATGCCCATAAATGCCAGAAGTGGGATGCTAGGACAAGATCGTGTAATTTTGGGAATTACCTCGTTTAAGGAGACTAATGTTTCTTGATAGTAATGTTTTACGAGAGGAAGTGGAAGTAAATAGCAATTTAAGAATCATATAGGTCTATGTAAGGATATATAGGTTAAAGATATATAGGTCTTACACTCTGTCGGGTAGGCGGGTCGTCATGGGGTAGACCAATTTAAAAATTATCGAATACGTTTATTACACCCGGTCAACCACCCAAAAGCATTAGAAAGTGATTAATTTAACATAAAATGTATCTGAGAAAATAAAGATAATCATATAATCACCTGCAATTTCTATATTATGAATTCGTGTGACTTTTCGCTTCTAACATGTTCATGGTGGCTTTACGATGTTCCACTATTTTCTGCATTTAGAAAACTTTTTATTACTTTTTGTATTCATTATTTTTGTTTTTTACTCTAGTTTTTTTTTAAATTATATTGATTGTAGCTTAAAATAAAAAGCGTAAAACCCATAAGCTTAAATAAAATAAATAAACACATAAGCTTAAATAAAATAAATAAGCACATAAGCTTAAATAAAGCGGCATTCAAACGCAGACATGCTGGCAACGGAGCGCCGTATGCAAAATTTATACCAAATCACCCAGCTTTCTTTAAAGTTGCATTCCTATCCTAAGCTTTTATATAAAACTTCGTACTTAGAAAATTGCAATATATTAGTATTTTAGGCTTCTAAAAATAAATATTCTAATTTGTACAGTTTGCATATTTTATACCTAAAAAGAATAGCTTATTCTTTTTAATTCTTATCTTATTATAATATATTCTTAATTTTTTATTTTAATTAAATTTTTAACTGTAAATGATTTTTATTCATATTTTTTTAATTAAGGTATCTATGTCAAAACAAAACCGTAAAAGCGTGAAATTTGAAATAGAAATTTTTCAACTAATTTAGAATTTTCTTCACATAAAATAACACACTTTAATTTTCAACGAATATCAAATAATTTTTTTCATTAAAGCCTTTTTATTTTTATTTTTTTTTCTACTTCTGGGTCTTTAATATATTTTTTAGTTCATGGTTACCCGACTGGTTTAGTGTGGAAGTTTGGAGAGCAGGGTGCCAGCTCAGGTGTCGTCCTCGTCATCTGACCGCGGTTAAAAATTATGAGGCACGTCCCAAAATAGCCCTGGTATTGCTTTTAAATGGGTCGTTAATATAGCTAAACTAAACTAGTTCATGGTTACAAATATTATGAGATCTAAAATTTAATATTTTGGAAACTAATTTCTAGATAACTGCACTTCGGTGAAAGCAGTGTTTAGATAAATTAATATATTAATTTATAGTTAAGAGTTCAAAAATTATTAAAATATTCTATTTCCATCGGAAAACTCTAGTTGCACAAATTTTAAAAATTCCCTCCTAAAAAACATGAAACATTTGAAGAAAAATAAGAGTGTTTAAATTTTTTCTGTGTTCTACTGATCCACCATTGAAATTTGCTTACTGCCTGGCAAAATATTTTTTTTAAAAATCTGAGGATGATTATCTCTCTAACTCAAAGTAACAGTTTATTATAAAATTAGTTCTTTTAATTTAACGAAACATTATGATTTTACTTTACCAATTCTCCGCCCTTCTGCTAATTTTAAATCGCATTCAAACATATTTTTTGCCTCCCATTAATTTGCTACTTTGACTTAATTGCAGATTTGAATATCAAAATATCTGTAATGAGATCAGAGATTTCATTGCATGCAGTTATGTTAATTAGGAGTCGTGGTTGTTTGGAGGCAGAATCTAAGCTTCGAAATCAGAGGACTGTGCGTCTGAAATGTCATTCTACTGGAGATTTATGTAAGTTTGGTGCGCATTCAATTAACCACTATGTATAGAAATCCTCACGATAACCAGTCTGAAAATTTTGATACGTGGGGTTGCTCTGTCTACTCTGCCATCGTGCTGAATATATGACAAAAGCATATATTTGTGAAGTCCACCCCAATATAGGACATCCGTTAAAATGGAATAATAATCAATCTAAGGGGCGAATCAAATTAAACAGGAAGTGCTTAGGTAACTCATAGGTAAAAACGTTGGAGCGTATCGAAATCAGATATTATGCACATACTTTTGTGAATATGTAGTCTGATTATTAAAAAAATCATAATTTGGTCATTATGATGGTAATGGTGTTGCCGTGCAAAATATTGGGTTGTTCGGAGAGTAATTTTTTTTTCGTGGAAATGAAAGACAGTTTTCGTATAATAAACAAATACTTTATTAAATTATATATTGGCCGTTCTGGTCCAACACCTTTTGCCATCTTTCTGGTAGTAGCATAATTCTACGCTCATAAAATTTTTGGTCTTTGCTGCCAAAAAACGGATCGAGGTGGTTTTTGACCTCCTCATTTGAGGTGAAGGTTTTACGTCTAAAAAATTTAGCGAACCAGTTCTGGCACTGGCGTACTGTCAACACACCTTTTCCATACACACCGGTCCATTTCTTTCTGGCTTGAACAGCATTTTTACTCTTTCTGTAGTAAAACAGTAAGATATGTCGAAAATGCTGCTTATCGCTCTCCATATTTAAAAGGGCACCAACCAAAAACTACTGCGTAGAATTAATTGGAATTTTTCACACACAAGCCTTGCTATATGAGCTCTCAAAGCATATAAAAATTATACGGCTTAAATGTGAAGTTGGGTGCAAAAAAAAATACGATTAAATCCTCTGTCGGGAAAAAACGAAATTACTTTCCGAACAACCCAATAAATTATTTATTACTGAAAAAGTATCTGCATTAACTTTTCATTTAAGAGCAAACGTGAAATAATTAGCAGTATTGCAATCACGTGGTCTTTTTGTTGCTTTTTTAATAATTGCAATCATAATGTATTCAGCTTTCTTCATCCTAGCTGGTTTACGATTCATTGCAAAGATTCTAATCTCTTCAAAATACCAAATAATTTTTCAAAGGTATTTAATAGGAAGACTACACATTGACGCACTCTAATGAAATGCCTTGAGGGTAGTAAGACCATTGTTGTTTTTCGTGAAAGATCTCTATCTGGTAAAATTAGTGTCCTAGTTACTAAAATCATAGTTTAAGGAAAAATTGCTAAATTTTCAATTATATAAGCATTTTTAAAATATTTTCAGTTTTATGCGAATTACTAGTACTGCTGCGCCATTTCCGCTTGTATTATGCAGATTATGAATTATTTTTATTTTTTATTCTTCTAATATCAAAACCAGATACTCAGGAGAGATTCGATTGTGTTTCAGCCTACAATTTTCATGCAGGAGATAGATACCAAGCAGCAGGAGCCTTTTCCTGTTTCATTTGGATCATTTTGTATATTTAATCAGAAACTAAGAGCCTTAGAAAGCGTTCTTCTGCCATTTATATAATCGACTTTATGACGTATCATTGCTAGAGACTATTCCCCATCTAGAATGGAAAAATAGTCAAGTTTTTTTTCCCGATATTTTTTCCTCATATATCGTAAGATGAGTTTAAAATAAAATATAGGATCCTGTCTCACTCTCCTTCGGGACAAAGTTGAAAAGTGTCGAAAATGAAGAACAGGTCACACGACACCATTCCAGGCGGAAGAAAAGTAGAAGAGATAAGGAAGTTAAAAAACGACGCACACCACTTTTTCGTCGAAAGTGGAGCTCAACAGGCATAGATCAACATGACGTGACCTTTACTAAGCGCTGTATTTAGTTTCCATTCACAATGGAAAATGGTCGGAATATCCGATTACGACTGACTTATCGTTAATCCGAGGTTTATATAGACATATATATCCAAAGCGTTTTGTTTTAGGCAAAAGCTGCGAGATGAAATTCGAAACTTGAAAGAATCTCCTCCATTTTGGCAAATATAACCGCCGGGGAACGTTAAAAAAACTTTTACGGCCAATTTCTCTATTAATCTTTTGTTCCTTTCGATTTAAACCCACAGGAACATTTTATAAGAGCCCTCAATATTTATTTTTTTTTTGCCCGTAAAATCTTGGTCTCTCTGATAACACATGCATCATATCCAAAGAAAAAGCGTCATTTCCCATTTTAAGATCACAAGAATAAAAAGATCCAACCGATTATTAAATATTCGTTGACATTTAAAAATGGATTTTTTTCATTCCACGATTTAAATCTAAAGAAAAAAATAAAGATTCTTTGAATTCATTTTAATATAATTATTAGCGTAACTTTATTTCTTTTAAAAATGCTTAGTTTAAAAAAAACAATTGGAGAATTTTTTTGATTTTGATGTAAAAAAAATATGTCTAGAATAAGATGAAAGAAAAGGAATTAAATGCAAAATGTTAACCGCAGCAAACGCCAACATATTCACAATTCTGCGAGCTGAATGATTGAGGCACTCGCATCTATAAATGAAGAATGGAAGTGATATTATCAAAGAAAAAAATTAAAAAACACAACCAATATGAAGGGGCATTTTAGCATTAGTAAATGTGAGGCTAAGTAATATGATTTAGAAGAATCTGGAAAACTAAAAGATGGTCGATTCTTTACAATAGGCGTTCATAAAGCCTAATAGTGTAATTTCAAAGCTGAAGAATAGGTTAATTTATAATTTATATTTATGGCAAAGCTCTAAATAACCCAATGACCTGAGACATCGTGAAACTTTGAAAATATGAAAGTTACATTCTGCGACAAATTTGAACTGCATATGACTAGGATTTATAATTTAAATTGTCAAATTGTTAAAATCAAACATCCCTTGTTAGTTGACATATTTGACGATTTCTGTGACACATTACTTTAACAATGCACAATCATATTAACCGCTGATTGTGAATGCTGAGGGAGAATATCAATGACAGTTTTACTTTTCTGCGAAGAATAGGATTTTATTTCTTCTTCAGGATATGAAGCCCTTCGATTGATTGACTCATTTTTCATTTCCTGTTTGTGTATTTTGTTGAAAGAATTGTATGTTTTTTTTCTTCTAATCATCAAACGATAATATAAAATATTATAAATAAATTATTAAATTTAGGATCTCAAGGTATCGGTACAACATCATCAGATTTTTTTTTTTCAATTTCCGACCAACACTTGCATTTCCGACAACTTTTCCAAACCACTTGCATGACAAATATCTATATGCTATTTTAGATTTGATTTCTTGACAGTTTTCTTTTTCAAGAAAAAGAAAGTTATGTGAATGAAGTTTTTTTACGCCCCAGACATTGATTCCCTTGAGCACTCATTTAAAGTCTTAAGAAAAGTAAGTGGATCTTACTTCTTTTAAAACAATATAACCGCGAGTACCTGGTAGTAAAAGGTCTCACGTCCCATGTTTAAAACCCTATTCCACCGAACTCCCATACTACTGAGTTTGATGCACTTCAAATCAGTGAGGATCAAGTGTCTTCCCGTTAGTGTGGTGTGTACGATTTGAAAGAGGGTACTACTCCAACTCTGCTCTCGCTTATCTGACCACGTTTTAAAATTATGAGTCTGTCCCAAATGTTGCTTCGAAATGGGGTTAAACAAAACTAAATTAAGACTTCTAATTAATGCTCAATAAGTAGTTAAGTTGAAAGCTATTAAGTGATTAAATAAAATCCATATTATTATTACAAATAGAAATTACAACCCAATTTCTGTACAATTCTGTTTCCCAATTTCTGTCAGTTTTACCATTATTTTCATAGCAAGCAAAATGATTTTTTTAAATCGCTGTTGAACTTCTGAATAGCAAGTATAAATAGCTTTATTTCTTATGAATTCATTTCTCAAAGCCATTCCTTCTTATTTTTAATTCTATTTCTTTTTTATTCTATACATCCATTCAATTCTATTCATGCTTATTTTCTTCAAAACCATTTCATTCTTATTTTAAAAAGTTCTATTACTAAATATAATTTTAAAAAAACACAAAGTTCAAATACTTTGCAAAGTAGCATTAATTTTATAAATCTTCTCTTTATCTATTAGATTAAAAGAAAAAAAAGGATAAAAAAAATAAAGCTCTGCACTTATTCTTGTAGATCCACATGGCTAGAGCGTATGGGAAAAAATTCTTTTTAGGACATGAATCCTATTTAAATAAAAAGCAAATTTATTTGATTTTATTCCATGAGCATTTTCGAATTCGAAATTATCTGTCTGAAATGTTGATTTCAACAGATTCAATTTTCTTTTACAATTTCAAATAGACTTAGTTTTTTTTCATTAAAACAGTGCCGTGCGTTTCTTTTTATTAATTCTCTAAATCATAGCAGGTTCGAAATTTTTTAATTAAAAGTTCTAGAAATCTTTAAAAGATTTAATTTTAAATTAATGGATTCACTTAAGAAAATTATCAGACAATTCGGTTCTTCGAATGTTGCTACGTTACTCCATTTCACGCACATACAAAAGTGTCTGCGGCAATTAACCGACGACTTACTAGACTAACAAACTAATGCACTGTTTGATTTGACCAAAAAACTAATGATTACTGTTTTTGAAAGGCGAGAGCAGTGGTGTAGTGAATAAAGGTCAATGGCATCCTTAGTTTAACAATTTTTCGTACTCTTCTTGGTTTCATTCTTCGAGTTGTGGTTTTAAAAGCCAAGACTATTTGGAAAATATTTGAAAATGAAAATAAATGAAATGAATGAAGTAAATGAAATATTTTCATACTGTCCACCATCCCCAGCAGGAATATTGCTTTTCCCATTAATATCTCTTTTTCCCAACACTAACTACGCCACTGTGCAACAATAATTTTAGGGTCAACTTCAGATTGTATAGAAAATTCACTATGTATTATATATCTTAAACAAGATTAATCTTTCTAAGATCTATAACCATCACGCTAGTATGTCTTATGATATAATTATAAAAGATCCATTAATCTTTTTTTTTGTATATAAAAGTCATCACTTTCTGATATATTGTTATTGAGAATTTTTGTTGCCCACAACTCAAGACTAAAACTGTCGTTACCCAGAAAGCTACAAGCGACTGCATCAATGATGAGTAACGAATTATCTGTTTCTACGCGTCTTATATTCGTATAAAAATCTTCTTGAAATTAAACAAGTTTGGTTTTAATTAGGGAATTTAATTATATAAATTAATAATTCCTCATGTAAAAAAAATTTCATGTTTTTTGGTCATTTTTCTAATGTTATTTTTTCAGCATTTCTCAATAAGCCATAATTTTTTTTTTAAATAAACTGCATTTGTTAGATACATTCTACAAATGAAAACTTTCTACTGGTACAATTATAATTCATATATAATTCACCAATATATATTTTTCAATTTTAAAATATTTTGTTGAAACTACAGAATTCTTGAAATTATTATTTATAATAAATTTATACATTATTATTTCTTCATAAATTAATGTATCTGTAATGTTGTTGTCTATGATACATGCACATTCTCGAATTTCAATCCATATTTTCATTTATAATAAAAATGTATTATAGGAATGAAAGAACGACTATTTTTTTTAATTTATAAAGATCAACCGGCTAATAATATTAATTTAAAATTAAATAAGTTAATAAATAATAAAATTAATTAAATAATAATATAAATTTAATTAATTTAGCCTAAAAATCAAATTTTGTAGATTTACTAGCCGCCTTTGGAAACCAGCCGGTTCGCCAATATTACCGCTCGCTACAATTTTCAATTAAATATTTTAAGTAACTGGTCTTTTAATAGATTCTGAAACAAAACATTTTTAATCTTCAAATTTTGATAGTCATACCAAACTTATACTGTTGTTTAGATCGTTTCGTTCAATTTACTATATATATTTTGCTAATTTATTATCATTTCCGGTAAAACTTCAGCTTTAATTTAAAGTGGAAATGATGAAATTGCAATTAATATAAAGATATTTTTTAATAAAACCAAGCGTTTTATTTTATTTATCATCTTTATTGTTATTTATTTATTATTATTATTAATGAATATGGTTATTGCAAACAGAATCGCTCGGTATATAAGTCTTGTATGAACTACAAAATATTTTTCATAATTTATGTAATATCTCAAAGAATAATTCAACAAAAGTTTCTCAGATTCAGCATAAAATTCAATTTTGAGTTTTGCTTTCAAAAGGATTGAAATGAAATCAATAATAATATTTTGTTCCGGCCTATAAATATATTTCAAAAATTATGAAGTCTAAATTTAATGCAGTAAGGTATCATATTCTGAGAAATATTCTGGACACACCAAATTTTAAATAAATGAATGAATGTTTCTATTTTCCACTATCAACTTAGACTTATTTATGAAGTTTTGAATGTTAAAAATTTAGAAAAACTCAACATTTTCATAATCTTAGGCCAATTAATCTTGAGAAACCTGTGCGCTGATTGGCATATTTTCTTTGAAACGATAGATGGAAAATCTAAAATTATTCTTTTTTTTTATTGAATAGTGATATTCAAATTTTCATAAATCAGTCAGTTTAAGTGATTGATTTAGTTGATTGAAAATTAACTCTTTTTATTTAAAATATTAATGTTTCAAGAACATTTTGTTAATCGTGATTTCCACAGCAGAAGCTTTATGTAAAATCAAAAATTCGTTATTTATTAGAACATTTATTGAATCGAGTTACATAAAATATAATCATTTTCCATTTAGACCATTTTAGCAGATCTGTGTCTAACTAAAGGTTTACAAATCAGCTGTGTGGCCCTGATTTGAATGGATATCCTGTTCATATTAAACAAAACTTGCCTTAAAATATAACTGATTTATTGGATTAATAATATAGAGAGTATAAAAGATCATAAAATAATTTTTCTTGAATTTAATTTTTAGAAAAAATAATATTTCATATTTGTTTCATTTCCTACAAACACGTGCCGAAAATTATTTTTTACAGATTTCATTTCCAAGAAGACTTCATTTATTTTTAATTGGATCAATGTGATGGCAACACTTTGAAAAAAGCTAATTTTTTCCCATGAATGCGAAATGTGCTCGTGCAGCTTAAATTTTATTTTTATTTTTTACGAAAAAAAATGTTGAAAAATATTGTTAAAATATTAATTTTAAAAATCCATTAAAAATAGAAATTTAATTTTAATATTGAAACATTGGCATCATTTAAAAGATAAATTTTTGATCTTTAACTTCATGCAAAAATCTTTTTTGTGCGGTAATATTTTCGGAAGTTATAGCAGAAACACGCCAAAAATTTTCTTAATTTTTAAATAAATAAAATTCTAATTAAAAATTCGAAAAAAATAACCCCCAGGTGCACATTCCCGGCCTCCAAGGTATACACGTGCCAAATTTGGTAGCTGTAGGTTGAATGGTCTGGCCTGTAGAGCGCCAACACACACACACACACACACACACACATATTGAGCTTTATTATAAGTATAGATTTATTGATAAATTTGATAAATTACCTATCCGTTGGAAAAGGTTATGCAAAATTAATTTACGTCGATTTCTTTTTGAAAGGAAACTTAGGAATATACTTTAGCAATTTCTACGTAGAATACATTTCTATTTTTAAAAAGATTATTATTTTTATAAAATCATTTAAAACATTTTTATTAAATCTTCAAAGAATTACAATTCATTTCGCAGAATGATCGTTGACTTATAAAAAAATATCTCTTTCCATGCATATGATGCAAAAGATGAAATTTTGATTACCTCTATTAATTTAAAAAATACTAAAATATTAGGGGAACATCCTAAATCATATTGCGAATTATCCATTATCCCTAAATCAAAGTAAATAGGGGTAAATTAAATACGCATCTTCAAAGCCGTCTGGTTGTTGAACAAATTTACACACACGTATTATATAGACATATCTTATTTTAAAAGTTATTTAAATTGCTCTGTTAGCATGCGGTAGTCCTGCAGAACTTGAATAAGCAAGTGGCAGAAGAATTATTTTTAATTCTTCAAAAGAAAGTCACTGTCTCATCTAAACTTTTTTTTTTTTTTACCTTCCAACTCTAAATTCTGGTGACGACAGGAACAACATGGCCCTTTGTTAAGCGAAAATTGCATTCAGTCTCCAACACAAGAGCTCAACGCCAACATTAATTAAGTTGTACAGGGAGCACCTTTCATGGAATATTAGAGCGTAAACTGTCCTGAACGACCAAAAGTTCTCTTGGTTCATGAACCACGTTGCGATTTAACAGAGAATCTTTGTCTTGCCCACCTTTAGCGGCAAGACCCGTTGCCAAGAGAGTTCCTCTGCTCACAGAGAAAGTACTCTACGAGAAAGCATTCCAGGAGAAATAGGACTGACTTTGTACCGAGTCCGGCAATTACACGTCGATTAGCGGTTCGCTGTTATTCGCTTTGCCTGACAGTAGACTTAATTCACTCTTTTTTTTACCAATGCCGACTTCGAGAAACTCAGTTGATGCGAACCGTGGTAAAGGAATGGCACGGTTCAGCAACGGTTCGGTCTTCTTGGTAATTATTTCTGCCGTGACAGAAAGTTTCAGTTCCCAGGTCTAACCGTTAGGAGCTTCTGCGGTTAGAATAAAGGGACGAACTATTAGGAAAGTTGTGAAGCCGCCGAGTTTTAAAAGAAATGGTAATCTATCTGCAATTTAAGTAATGCGATGAGCGCAGTTGCTAAGGTTCAACAGAAAGTTGTATTTTGTTATATTTGACTTGAATTTGTTGTATAAAGTAAGTCATACATTATTAATTTAGAGAAAGAGAGCAGAAATTAAAGCTTATGAAATATGTGCCTAGGGAAAGATATATTTTAATTATACTCATTTTTCATCGGGTGCTATTTTCCAAGCTATACTTTAAAAAATCTGACTTAGAAACGATTCTCTTTCCTTTGAGTT
>JAPMOR010014686.1:324405-346686 GCA_026543865.1 Argiope aurantia | reverse complement strand
TTTGATAAGATAACGCTTTTATACACGATTCTTTAAAAATTCTTGTTACTTCTGATAAAAAAAAACACCCGCTATATATGTAATGGTTCCAAATTAGATATGTTGTAACAATAATGCTCTAACCTCTCGAATTCCAACTTCGCTATAACTTTAACTTCTAAGTTGTGCGGGTTATTTATTTTCCCACGGAATCAAAATGCTTTCCAACGGTTCCTCTTTCTGTTTATATATATATATATATATATATATATATATATATAATATGAATTTATCTATTGCGCCACTAATGTAGCAACATTTTCAGATACTTCTGCTTCTTTGTACCTGATTCAGTGCAAGCATCGAAGCAGAAAAGCTTTCGATAATAAGGAGAGGCAATTTTATTACATCATATTTCCTATAAAAATAAGCCTTTTCCGCTGATTGTAACATGTTTCTATGCATTTCTTAGAAGTTGTATAATTCCATAACTTTTGTAGTGTACTTTGTATATAAAGGATTTTTTTTTTTTTTTGCGTTTTAATATTTATGATTATTTAGGAAAGAGATGTAAAGATAAAAAGTGGTAAAATAGTCACAATTGAATATTTAAAATGGAATTTTGGCACATTCTGGTAAAAAAATTCTCTTAAAGGAATAATTATGCACAGTTATGAATCCAAAGATTTCTTGTGTTTCGAATTTATTTAAACAAATCGTTAATATTTTTCTTGAAAATCTAAAGTATATTTATTATTAGTTCTAGACGGAATTATATGTGTATATTCGGTTCGTTTACAATTACACGTTGTTGAAGAATCGGAGCTTGGAAAACGTACATATTAGGTGTCGTCTTTGTCATCTGACCATCGATCAAAATTTCGAGATTTGTCTCTAATTCACCATGGCATACCTTTAAATTGGGACATTAGCCTAAATCAAATTATAATTTTTTAAAAAAATTTTCAGATCAAAATTTTTTATGGGCTGATTAATTTCTTTTCATTAATTTTATAAATTTTTATCACTGAATATCATTAAAATATTTAATAGCTTCTTTTTATAAGAGGATTTAAAATTTTTCCAGATCTAATTTCTTAAAAAATAACGTTCTAAAAGAATGTTCTTTTCAAAATGAAGAAGTAAATAAAATATTCCATCTTATAAAAATTATTTGATTTTTTTTTTCTTCACTGAAGTATGTTGTACGGGTGACCGGGCCAAGATGAAGATAATTAAAAACTGGCCCTTTTAAAAAATTCAGTCTTTGAAGCATTTTTTTTTTTTTTGCAAATATTTTTGAATGGTCTTTTCTTGCTTTGTTCCTAGTAGGAAAAATGTTCATCTTAATGTAATTGATGTCATTTTGCCATTTCAAAAAAATAATTAAAAAATGTCATCTTATTCTAGACCTGGTGCAAGGTGATTTTGACGTTGGGGCATAAAGACATTCCTGACGGAAGTTTAATATATTTTATTCTTACAAGATATAAGACAGTATACTGTTTAATTAGTTTTTCTCCAAAAGTATATATGAAAGGGTTATTATGTTTAAAACCCAGGCTCATAGCAAATTAATAAAATACAAAATAGGCATTTTTTTTTTACTATCAAAAATTGAACACAAATTTTCTTCCTAAGTTTGACCATCTTTTGCGACCCCATGTGTAGCATCTGCAACATTCTCTCCTAGCTACTTGATAGAGGGTAAAAATAGATCTCATAAGATGCAGGAATTGCTCTATACTTTCTTAGAAAATTTCAACTCATGTCATGAGCATTAGGGAAGAAATTTCAGTATCTTTGTAAGCTACTCTCCAAGCTTTTTTTTATGTATCCCGAGTCTTTTGCTTTTGTTGCTTTCAGTATTCTTATTGCGGATGTTAAAATATTATTTGTAAGTCTATGCGGCTTACAATATTGTTTGAAATAGTTTGTGAATCACGTTGATGAAGAAAATCGCACAAAATAAATAATAAATACTTATATTGCCGAACAGAAAAGAATAAGGAGCACATAAGTCACGATGACCAGGTTAATGATTTGTTCATCTTAACTCGAATTAAAAAAATTAATAAGATTGATTTTTTTGGTAAGATTTGCAAAGATAAGCGATAAATAAATAGTGATTATAAAATTTTTATTGTTTAAGGTAATCATGCATAACAAAGAATAACTAAATATATTCCCTTCCAGTCGGCGAAGTTGAAAATTACATTACATTAGTCACAATAGCATACATCTTCCAACAAACAACGAAATGGGGGCAGGGGCTTTACCAGACGAATTTTTAGTCATTGGGGATTTTTAGCCACTAACAAAGTGATGAAGTTTCAGTAATATGAACGTAAACTAATTCTTTATTTGCCATGATTTACGATAACTTTAGGTTAGGAACAACCAAATCAACGGGGAAAAAAAGGAATAATCATATTATTAAGTTGAATTTTTATATGAAAAATTCCATAATATAATAATAATTTTCTTAACACTAATGCTAATAAAGATATAACAATAACAATATAGAAGCTAAAATCAATTAAGGTAAATTAATGTAGAAATATACAGAGTAAGAAATGCGCTATTAAAATAATCGATAATCCTTTGTATTGGAATACAAAGAGAGGTTTTGTCTAAATGATTGAGCTTCTCCAAAAAAGCAAACTTGACAATCCTCCAACGAAAAAATCTCAACTGAAGACAAAACCTAAGTAGTGCTCTGTGCCAAAATGAGACAAGTTTGAACAATGGTTGAATGAACAATGTTAAAACAGTCTTTTGTTTCTAACTTCAATGCTTGGTAAGTTCCGCCAACAGAGCGAAAAGTGGTATGAATTTCTTGACTAGCAAAAGGATCCAATTGAACAGCGAACTATTTTTTAAATACACAGGTCGAAAAATCTTTATTTTCTTTTTTCATTTAAAATGATCTCAAAGGAGGTAATAATTAGATCAGTTTAGAAGACGCTAAAAGTTTGTCACGGGAAAGCTATTTCTTTTCTAAATTACATTTGATTGTGATGGAATATAAAAATAGTTTTATTTATGGAAAAATTTCTTATAAAAAGAATAGAAGTATTTGCCAGTATAGTTTTGTTTCAAACCATTTGATGAAGGATAGTCAGAAAGAGATTGTTAAATTCTGGAGAAATTCTGCTAAAAGTTGTTAAAAGTATTTAAAATGTCCCACATCGGTTTTTAAATTGAAAACAACCTTTATGTTTCGAAGATAATTAATACATTTATATAATAAAAAAAGTGTATCTTATTTACCAAGTGCACAAGAGTACAAAAAAAATCCTTTTGAAAGCGATATGGATTGAAAATATGGTAAATATGAAATAATTGACGGAACAATAAATGAATTCAAATTAAACCATTCGCAACAATAAATGTAAGAGAAAGTTTCGGTAAAATATCCAAATTTTCCTAGCAAAACCTAAAACAGAGAAAAAAATACGTTTCATTAAAATATGTAAGTAATCAGAGGGAAAAATATGTTTTCTCCATTGCATCCGAGGAAATCTTGTTTTCAGTTTTGAAGAAAAATTTCTCAGAATGATTTCATTCAAAAAATTATCAATGATTCCGAGTTTGCTCTTCAGATTATTACTTGCATAATTATCTGATTTTTCTCACCTTTACTTATATAATTAAATGATATTTACGTTAACAATCTAATAATTTAGAATTTTTTTTAATTTAATTTCACCCAAAATTAAATAATAATAATAATAATAATGCGCAATCTTTATGATTTTTTTCTGTTACACTTTTTTGAATTGTGGCTATAAAAATATTTACAAAAAAAAATTGAAATATGGACAAAAATGTTGTATAATAGTGTTGTAATTATTTTAAATTACCTTTTGAAATTTTCGACCGAAGAAATTCATGAAACCAACGTAAGCAATGAGCACACAATTAATGTTACGAAAAATATGATTTTTGTTTCAAAATTTGTAATGAATTATTTTGAAAAGTCAAGATCCTATCAATCATGCAATATTGCAAATCTTGATAGAAGCTTAAAATAGTTAAAATATTTTCCATTAATTAAGATAAGAGTGATTTTTCATTTTCATTTTCATATCTAGTTCTAAAAATATAATAGCTACGATTATGAGGAATAGATATTTTTGAATTGCATTCTGAAATATATTTTTAGATAGACCATTTTAAAAAAATTACTGAGCAACGGAACTAGTAAAATCTACCATTTGCACTTTCACTAAACCTCTAATAAAAATTTAGAAAAGACCGATGATGAATTTTCTTATTACCATGTTTAATAATCTAATAGCAATGCCTTTTATTATAAAATTGAAGTATCAAAATAATTCGAAATAAAGTTAGTTATTTACTATTACGCATAATCTTTCGTTAATGTTTTCTCAAAAACCTTCTATAAGAAAACATTTTAGCTAATGATAAAATCATACCTGACGAAATATTTTGTAATAAATAAAATTTCATTAAATTTGGTGTACTTGCTTTCAATGAATTTAAACTAAATTTAAGAAGTTATTTCCAAATAATCAGAATTTGATTAATTCGTGATCGCATTTCATGATAATGTTTAAAGTACCTTTCGAAATGATAGCAAGTTGAGTAGAATATAGATTTGGGAGTTTCTCATCCGCTATTAAGTTCCATCTCCTCTTTTGAAAAGTAATTGCTTATTTAAAATTATCATTGAGATAAATTCGCTATCTTTCATTCCATTAAAGAATTTTTAATTCAGAACATTATATACTGAACACCATTTACCGATTGATTAATCATTCATCATCATTAGATATTTGCAACAATTTAATGAACTGCCAAATATCTTTGATAAATTATCACTATCAATAATTTTCATATCATCCTTAGCTTATATTTAATTTATACTTGAATTACTACTTTAAATATTGGCTGCGATAATAAATGATGCATTGAAGTATTCTTTTTCAAGCCAAAGGCAAGCTTCTTAAAATGATTAAAATACCCTTAGCTTCCGAAGATTCCATCTAATGAAAGTCAGGATCATAATTTGTACGCATTATGATAACAATTAGATCACTGTTGCTTAATAGGTTGCTCAAAAATGATGATGGCCCGTTAAGAGTTTATAAATTGCGAAACAGTTTACTCCTCGCTCATTGGCTCAATGATACAGCTACCGTTTTGTGACAATTAAAACGAAAATGTTCGAGATCCACCGAGCGAAGCAGGGTTTAAAAAAATTGTTTGCGTTAGGTTAAATAATTAACCCCCAAAGTCTTTAGCGGAACTTCTAATGGAGGAGGGGGGCAAGATATTTGCCGTCTATAACGCTCTCAATATGCATCGGATGCTGTCAGAGGTTTTGAAGCCATAATGGAAGGTTTCGCGGGCTTTGTCACGTCTTCCTTTTCCTAAGAGTTTTTTCCTCCCCTCCGGGCGCACCCTCCCTCCGTCCGAGAGGGAGCGAGCGAAAGATCCTCATCATCTTTAAGTTCCCTACTTTTACTTGAGGGAAATTAAAATTTTCAGTTGAGCGGCTGGAGTGGCTTTGGAGGAGAGGGTTTCTTCCTGATTTGCCCCTCCGAAAGAGAGAGGAGCGCTCCCTCCCCTCTCCTTTTGCGCTCTTTGAGGGACTGATAATGCTCAGTTTTAAGCCCATTACAAGGCTCGTTTCACGAGGCCATTTTATTTTCAAATTACCGCGTTCTCGGAGCCAATTAAAGGGTCCGGCGGGCCGCGCCTTTGCGCCAAGGCTTTGGTGACAAATTGCGTTAAATTACTAGGGTTATGGAGGCATCGCGTCGGCCAGAATAAAAGCCTTCCCACTCACCGCTAGCGTCCGCTCTGCCATGCGGGAAAGCCAATCATTTAGCTCCCCCCCTTTAGGAGCAGCTTCCCCCCGCGTCAGGTTGCACGCGCGCTCGATACAATAGCCAATTTGTTCCAAATGTCTATTCATCACCGTGATTATTCGAGCCTTCTCGCATGATGCAGTGAACGACTGCTTAGCTGCTCTCCCTTTATACACTCAGATTCGCATCACTGCGCACGAAACCACTTCCAGTTGCCATGACAACCAAGGGAGGCGAATGATTGGCGTGATACGTTTCTTCGTTTGCCTTTCTGCATAACAGGTTAACTCCCTAATTCGAGGAGATTTCCGTCCACTCCACACTTATTATATATAGATTAGCAAAGCCGTCCCACGGCAACACAATAGCGCCGGGATCAAATGGTTTCACTTTCCGGCGCCTCCTTTTTCTTTCCAGCGGTCCAGTTGGAATGAGCACTTGTTACTGCCTAATTAGTGGACTTTTAAAAAATTACTTTAATGTTGAGATAATTGAATTATCTAATTAAGGCTATTTTACAAATACTTTCTTTTTTTGTAATCTTACTATTAAGTAATAATCCAATCATTACATATGTATAAATAAAAATTATTAAAATATTTTATTTTCTAATTGTGTACTGTTATATTGTAGCATTTTTTTTTGCTTGTTTTTCGATTTAATTAATGCTTTTATTCATTATTAAAAGAAATAGAAGTGTGAATCCTTTTTCTTGATTAAATATGATTGTTAATAGTTTTTTAAAAAAAATCTTTAATCATCATGTAATTATTTGATTATATGATATTTAAGTAATATGATAAACTTTTAATTAACTCCGTTTTAATGTGAGTGTAATGGAGTTTTAGGGCTTCATAATGAAAGAGCCAAATATGATCATGTTGCTGTAAACACATAGTTATGCATAAAACCCTGATTAAATTTAAAACTTTTTTATTTCCTCCGAATTTGTAAAATAAAATTTTAAAAAGACAATTTTCAAAAATTCTTCATTAAAAATTATTATGTTTCTTTGCAAATAATACAAAAAAAAATTCTAAAAACCCACGGTTATTTTTTAATTAAAGATACAAATAAAAAAAAAGAGTTTTGAATGCTATTTTGCATTTAGATGGAAGATAACTTGAAATAGTATTAGGTATCTCTATAAAAAAAGAAAGAAGATAATAACAGAAATCAATTATAATTTATAATTTCTTTCTAAAAACTGAAAAAAATCTTTAAACGAATCGTTTCAATGATTTGCATTTCGTATAATGTAATAACTTGTAACTGCTATAAAATAGCAAATGAATCTCATCAGTTATTAATCAATACTCATTTATTACAATAAAATTTAATTCGATAAAAAATCAAAATTGTAATGACAGTAAATAATACCCAATAAGAAAATATGGACGCCATTATTATTAAAATTCATTGTATAGTTTCTAAAATGATAATTGTTTAAATTATACTAAAGCATCATTAAATTCTAAAAAAATATTTTGATATACCCTTGTTTCTCAGTAAGGAATTTTGTAGTTACTAGTAATTGCATTGTAATAAAATATTAACAATAAATTTAGATTTATTTGTATTTAACTTTTCTTTTTCCTACCTAATAAAATATATTCTAAGAAACAAGTAAGTTTGAAGCATAAAGAAGTAATAAATTGTTTACTTACCCTCGACTAATTAACTAAATTTCAAAATTAATTTTCAGATAAAATATTCGTTTTATTTGATTAACATCTGCTGTGCGCGATGAAAATATATCAAAGAATCAAAAATAGAAAGAGCCTCTAAGTAATTATTGATCGAGATAAAAATTCTTATTCAAAGATTATTCATTATTATTTAAAGAATGATCCCATTACACAATAAACAAAATACAAAAATAAAGGTTTTTTTTTTCAAATTTGTTCTAGTTTTGTCCCAAATCTTATATTTTTTTTATGGCGGTTGTTAAAAAGAACTCATATAATATTGGAAACATTGCTTTAAGTAATAAAGTTCATTTTATCATACTAAAGACAACTATTACCCTATCACATTAGAGTTCATTTTGTCTACTAGAATTCTTTTTACACTGTAGTTTGCTGCCACAGCTGAGAGAATCCGAATGCTGACTTGTGTATCTTTCACATTCTTCGATGTTAAAAAATTAAAAGTAAAAATAAAATCAATTTTCATTGAAAGATATCAATGAAGTTTACTTAAAAATTATATAAATTAAAATATGTTTAATCGCAATTAAATTATTAATTATTTTTCCAGTTTTTTATTTATTGCAAATGTTTATTTTATTTGAGGTACAAGAAGAAAAATGAAAATAAAATTGAGGATTCCCCCTCCCCTTTGAACAGGTTCCAAACATGAAACCTAAAAGGAGACCAATACGAAAAAATGTTAGCCGGGTTTAATTTTATTAACATCACGTTTTCAAAGCCACATTTGGACCACTTTGGAACATACCTCATCATTTTAGACCACGGTCAGATGACAATGGTGAAGCCTAAGCTGACAGGTCCCTCTTAGACTTCTACCCCAGCCAGACAGAGTATTTGGCCTTGACGAATTTAATGCGTACCAGACTTACATAAATTACGATCCTTTAGTGGAAACGGATTTCGAACCTAGAACCCTACTCCCGGATCTTACCATCAAACCACAGCGGAAAGCATTTAATCATAAAATAAAATTTTCAAATATTAGTGAAACCGTAATTAAATCCTCTAAAAAAAGCTTCTGCCCCATATCGGAAATCAAAATTAGCCAGTTTCCCAATTATTTGCCAGTGTAATGAATCACTGGTAAATATGGCCCGATAAGTTAAAAAATAAGCCATTAATTTAGTTTAGTTGCATTATCTACCTGTTTTTGTAACTAAAGAGGGCGCCTAGTTACATTAAACACCAGAGTCGGTGCTTCCACAAAATTCCGTGCAAACTAGAGGGAGAATGCTTATCCCCCCATTTTTTCAGAGGATTCAATACATTCCAAGTATGCATGCATTAATTATGTTTTGAATAAATGATGGATCTCAAACTCATGGCCTTTCAGTCCCGAAGCTCAGAATCTACTGTTGCCATTGTGGCGCTAGAAAATCCTTTATAATTTCTCTCATTTATATTTATAATCAATTTGGTTTCTTTAATTAAATCTAACTAAGAATATGCCGAATTTTTTTATTACTTAATTCTTAATCTTGGGCTTTCTTTAAGTATGAAAAAGGGCATTTGAATAGGCATTTCACTATCCAAGCTGCTGAATGACAGCAGAGTATGGAAGCTTCATCCGCGATCACATAGTTTTAAAAAGGCGTATCTTCGATGCAATCTGGGCTTACATCAAAATATGAGCCATGAACTAGCTATCACTTTGCCTTTGCCTTATGATGGCTCTAGAACTAAGTGAACAAGACAATGAGAAAAATAGCATTATATATGTGGCTATAATAAAAAATGGCATTCGAATCTAACTAGATTGTTTTTTTTATAAAAGAAGGTTTTATCATTTTATTCCTAAATTAATTAATGAGTAAAAGCAATAATCAAAATTACAAATTTGAATCATACTTACGATACGAGCAAGAATGAGTATCTTTTAAAAAACCGTAAATCTATTATTTTAACAGATTCGAGATTTATTTAAAAGATAAACTAAGAAGAAGAAGAAGGGAAAAAAAGAATCAGTAATTTTTTCATCTGATGAGGAGAAAGTATAATAATAATAATAATAAACAGAACTAAATGAAATGCGTATTTAAAACAAATTGCTTAGAGCTGTCATATTACCAATCCTGGTAGTTAAAGAGAATAATAAATGTGCAGCTAGAAAATAAATTTTATTTTCAGTTATATCAATTCGATAAGTATTATCTTTCTGTACAAGCATCCATACAGATACAGTTTTTGCTTATTTTATATAATAATAAAAATTTTCTTGTTATATCTTGAAATGCCCTGTACGAAAAGTATAACATTGCAAAATTTATTATTTTAATGGAATGTACTTAAATATAAATGGCCACTCTTAATTTTAACCCGCTTCACCTTAAATTATTATTACATATAAAAAAACTGAAAACTGAAAAAAATTTTAAATGCTTTATGTTACAATTATTCATTTATTCAGAATTAATTTATAAATTGCATCCATATTAATTAGTTACAATTTTTGTTTTGTTTGGAAATAAAATTGTTTGTTTCCAATTTATTTTGCCGTTAAGACTGCATCAATCCTCTCAATCCTAGAGATAAAACAGAAACCCATATAAAAGCAGCTTAATCCAGGGATGCCAAATGGTCTCACCAAATTGGAAATTTTTTAAACAGAAAATAACTCAATAAATCTAACTTAATCATATTTCAAGTATTAAAAGGTCTAAAATTAGCCAGCCACTATTTCACCTCTAAGAATAAATTATTCCTGATAGAAGAAACTGTTCTAATTCTGATTTGCTGTCTCCCCCAACGCAAGCTGTTATCTTTTCCAACATTCAAATTATAGTATCCTTATCCATTTACTGCATGATACAAGTTTCTTCCAAATATATATTTCTATTGTAAATACGCATCTAAGTTTTTAAATTTTTCATTTCCATCGAAAAATATAGTATTTCGTTTCATAATTAGTCTACAAGTTTTTTTTTTTTTTTTTTTTTTTTTTTTGGATAAACTTGTTTTGGAAAAAGCCACAATTTTCTTTAGAATGATACCTTCATTCTATTGAAGTAGAAAGTGCAATTATTCCCTATTTCTTCTTAGAAATAGGGAAGAGTTGTCGAATTTAGACCGTCACTTAGATTAGGCCGGTACCTTAACTTCATTTCTATTAAATATTTAGGTCGTAAATTAGTCAATTTAATTTCCGATGATGTATATGTAATTTATAAAATCCTTTTTTAAAATGCTATGTGGTTGCAATGAAAGATAAAGTGTTTACATTTCTACATCATCCATTAAATGTTTTAACAAAATAATATTCCTTATATATTGTTTTGAAATAAGTAGCAATATATGTTAAAATAAGTAGCACTATATATACTGCTAAAAGTTGTATGTTTGCCTACAATTGACTATAAAAATTTTGTTTAAAAAGTTCAAACATAAACTTAGGAGAATTTTTGCTGCTGCATACCAAAAGTTGTTCTGATTGAAACACAAATTGTTGTCTGAATTGAACTGTTTAAATCAATAGAACTATTACCTAGAATTAGAGGAATAGCAATTAGAATTGCTAGCAGTCCTTATAAATTGGAAGTGGAACAAGTCCAAATAAATAATAATAAGAGATTCTAAAGACATCGAATGATAATTTAAAAAAGAAAAAAATACCTTGAGTCTCAAGATGTTTTATTATATGTGAGGAAACAAAGGAAAAATAAATAATATTTACATAAAATGCCATACTTGTATTCATGCATTGCGTATGAATATAAGACTCCAAAAGTAAATTTGTTTTAATGGTGCTTAAATATATCGCCGGTCTAAAGTGAAAAATTAAGCTTCTTAATTGTGTCGATAATATAAATTTTGGTGTGATTTTTATTTTTTCGTATATAAAGTATACAAAAAAAAAGCATGTAATTCTCAAAAAAAAAATCGACATTTTAATGAATTTTTACGCTTTGGACCTTCCTGAATATGAAAAACATGTTTTTGGAAGTACGTCTGTCTGTGAATACCATAACCCAAAAAATACATAGATCCAGGCAGATAAAATTTGATATTTATCTTCCCAACAAATTTGTAGATTTCTGTCAATTTTGAACGAAATCCATTCACAGGAAGTCTGCCTGTCTGGCTGCTTGAGTACAAATGAGTCCTTAAAACATAAAGAGCTATATGAAATTTGGTACACAGGTTTAGCATCTACAATGTAAAATATTATAAAATTTTGTGCCAAATCTGTCAATGGGTTCACTGTCTGTCGGTCTGTATTTTCTCATGAACGTAAACGCATTAACTCAAAAACGCAGTAACTTAAATATATTCAATTTGGTAAGTGATTTTTTTCACTATAATTATAGTTAGTTAGATTTGGTTTCAATTGGGCCGAAAAAAGAATGTTTAAAATACACATTTCGGTATTTTTGAGCTTGTTGAATAACCACCTTCTAGCTATTAATCGCCAAAGATTGCGAGCTAATAGATTCTTTAGTAACTATTGTTTGCCAATGACATGCGGTTATAGTCTGTGCAATTTCTGTGGGGGTTTCAAATACACTCGTTTTTCCTACTCTTTACTCTTTCTCCTTCTCCATTGCCATGGTTTCGACAAAGCTTATTTTTTTTCCACGCCAGTACATTTCGGGAATGTCTTACCCTCGGAATATCTTAACAGTTGTGTAAAAAAAAGAGTGACACTGTTATCTGCCTCAGCGTTGCGAGGCAGACAGCCAGAAACGAGGTAGAAAATGTGACCCTGAACCGCCTACAGAAAATACACAGATTATAATAATACATAATACACTTAATATTGAGTAAGCTACAAAGTTTTGGAGAGGCCATTCCTGCTGGTTCTCCCTAAACTGCATTTCTTAAAAGACTAATTACATCGTTTCGAAAACCAATAAATTAGAAAAATATCTCTCACTTATTTAATTAAAATAAAAATAATATCAGTATATTAAAAATCCCTCAAATGGTTCAAATTCGACAACCTTCCCCTACTTCTTATCCACATTCCTTTAAAACTCTGATTAATGAGATTTGTCTCCAAAAAATATATTTTCATGTATTATATTAGCTTATCAATTTAAGAGAAGGCCAATCAGATTTCTACTGGATAAAAAAATTAATCGAGAAATAAAAGTACTGAGAATGATTTTTATCAAAACTTTCATGCCTTCATTTCGACATATCTATTTTTTAAATCGTGTAGGGCTGGGACATTTTAATAGCTCGTCCTCAATACGGTTGAGATTTCAGATGATAGAAATTAGATTATTCTGGGACATTTCTTTATAATATAAGTTTTTCTGTCTGGTTCGAAAATTGAAAAAAAAATTCAACTACTTTAATTGCTTTAATTATCTTTTTTCAATGCCTATTATTAATTCACACTCTCCCTATATATATTTATATATCTTGTTCAAATTTTCAATCGATAATAAAATACATTTTATTCATCCACTCAAGTTAAAATACATTTTTTTTAAACATGTAGTGGATGACACTTGATATTAATACAGTTTTTTCAACTATTAATTCATTAATTAAATTTAATAATTTTAATACTTTAAATAGAGTTTTAGCAGTTTCTAATGAAAGTTGAATTCAACAGGCCGTAGCTTAATCGGCAAAACGCAAGGATTTTAGTATTTTTCACGTGAATGTGAAGAATTCGAGTTCAATTCTTGCGAAAATCAATAACTTTATGAAACTTAATAATTTTTTAATAAAAAGTAACTAAAATAAAAATTTTCTTTGCTGATCTAAGTAGAAATTGAAATGAATGTTTTTTTAATATATATTACTTGTTCTGTTTTCTTCACAGACATCACGAATGTAAAATCAGAAATATACCGGGGTTTGACCAATACATATATATTTCGTTCAAGCACACATATAAAAAAAACTGCTTAGGATATTATCAAAAACATAAAAATATACCGGCGAGGATACCGGAGATAAAAAATGACGTCAAATTTTTTAAACATTTCCTTGCTGACAGAAATATTCAGAATTTAGTCGAACTTTTAAACAGGCACGTGCTACGCTGTGCATATAACACATGTCTCAGTGTTCATTCAATGTGTGTGAGAAGAGTATACTCTTCTCATAACGTATTCCTTTAACACATTCTCTTCCATAATAAATTTACATCTTATTAACAAGAAATCGCCTTTTTATCTCAAATTAAAAGTTTTCAGATGCTTACATGTAATTGGCTATTATTTCATCGCACCACTTTATGCCATAGAGTATTATTGGCAGCAAACGTTTTAATTTTAAATTGAAGAGTTTAGCTATCTGCAGTATGTCCAATTTTGAGCTATTTTAAGGTAATGGAAGATCTAGAAAATAGTTTTTCATTGTAAAGCAGCGTTAATAATTAATAGTGTTAATATGTATTACATTTGTAGTTGGAACAGTTGCAGAATTAAACTATATTTTGTTATTTTGATTTTCTTTGTTTTTAATTTTTGAATGTTATTTCTGTAAAGGTGCTTCTTTTTCAATTTCTATATGTTGGAAACATCCGTAAATCTCCTCCAATAATAATGGCATTAATAAATGAATAAAATTAGGTTAATTCATCATATTCAAAAATAAATATAAAAGTTACTTTGATTTTATACATTGAATACCAAATAATAAATAACCTACGCATTAAGATATGTGATTTTTAGATTCTGCTTCCATTTCATACAAAGGGCCGCGGTGGCCTGATGGTAAGCTTCAGATTCGAGACTCGATTCCACCGAAGAACCGTCATGTAAGTGGGTCTAGTGCATGTTAAATCCGTCGGGGCCAAACGTCCTCCCTCTGGTGTGGTGCCGAAGCTTGGGGAGAGGGATGCCAGATCAGGTGTCGTCCTCATCATCTGACCGCGGTTCAAAATTACGAAGTCCGTCCCAAAATAGCCTTAGTGTTGCTTTAAAATGGGACGTTAATATAAAAAACTAATCATTTCATACAACGATTTTGTATTTAGTAGATGTTTGCATTTTATTCTCTTTCGTACTTGATTTTCGGCTACAAAATTAAAGAAAATTACCAACAACACAAAACTTTTCAAAAGACAGATTTTTTTTTGAGTAATGAAAACTAACTCATGTTTAGTAGCAATGAAAATAAATTTATTATATTCATTTTGTCTTCACACAAGTCGTTTGAAAATGAATTTTGGTGACTGGAAGGAGAGTTTGGGAATTATTGCGAATAATACTTTCTCTGGTTATATGATTATATGGTAAAATTTTATAAGGTAAAGAAACTGGTAAATTAATATTACTCGCAAGCCTTAATTATCTTATCGATTTAACAATATGATTTCTCATTTTAAATTACTACCATCTAATAGAAAGTGAAACGAATATGAAATTTTTATGAAGTCTACTATAACAGTACTATCTGGTGTTAACCTAAACATTAATTACCACTTGCAACTGGATTTTTCATGACAAATCATTTTGGAAATTATGACATAGATTTTTAAACTCTCATTGTCTTAAATTGAATTTCGATTATATGTTGTCTTTTCATTTAATATAAATTATGCATACCTATTTAAACAAGATTATTGAAAAGAGTAATTTAAAAAATGAAATATCCACTGTCATACAAATGTTTTCTTCTCCAAGTTGGTTTGGAGAAAAAGGCATTTGTTCTCCCCACTTGAGAGATGGGGCAGTAGTAAGCTCTTCTTCAGCACTAGTTTTCCTTTTTGAAACCTCCCCCACTGGATCGATGGTGAGTCTTTAGCTGGCAAATATTAATTGCAGGGCACGATTTCAGCTGGACGTGTTTGTCACCCTAACTAGTTTCAAAATGCACAAAAATTCCCATGCTTATGGGTACTTACTGCGGGAGGAATTGTGTGCACGCTTTTTTAATCCTGAATTTTTCTCCGCTAATGACTATAGCCTTTCTATGTTAATTAACGAAAGTGTTCTTTTATCGATCCTTGGTCTAAAAGAGTATTTTTCTCTTTTCGTCTTTTGTGCAGAGCTTATTCTTTTGTTTGCAGCAATTCCAAAGATGGAACCCCAGCTTGGCGGAAATGAATGCAAAGAAGAATCGATATTAGAATTACTGTATTGGAAACAATTTGTTTTCAGAAAATGACTTCAGCTGAAAGTAGCTTTTTTTTTTTTTTTTTTTTTTGGTACAGGACATCAAGAAACATGCTGTATACTTGTTGGGAGATGGGTTTGTCTTATTGAACGATGCATCATACTTTGGGAACGGTGGTATTTGAGTGAGCTGAATAGATTGGACTGCCGATTAATAATTACTGTTTGACCGTGGAAAATGAGTGCTAAATATATTGGAGACAAAGAGAATTTTTTTTCTGGGATAGACGATTCTTAAATTATTCACATGCAGTGGCAAGTATATTGCTTTGCTACATCTTATGCAAGTACGAGCTTGCTTACGAACTTGCAATGGCCGTTACTGATAACCTAAGGGGGACAGCAAGTGGATAATTTATCTTCCATTTCTAAATTTCTCATAATATTTATACAAAAAAAGCCTGCCCTGCCTTTTTTCCGAACGTTATAAGGCATCGTCTCAAGTTTGCAATTGTTTCAAGGGTGATTTCAATCAAAGGGAAATAAATGCTCTGATACGTGAAAAATGTGGAATAACCTATCTGCAAGTAGTCGCTAATTTATTTAATAGAAAACATACAAAATTATTTACTCTTCATATAATAAAAAAATGTATATAAAAATAATATATAAAAATATCAAATAAAGGAATGCATATGATTAAAAGAATGAATTTAAAAGCTGATGATGATTAATCTCAACAATAAAGTGAAGAATTATATAAAAAATATCGAGATCAGATATATATTTATAAAGTTCATAAAATTTGTATAAATAATAACTGTTTATATAATTAAGTTTAATAAAAGCATTTTAAAATAGTCTTCTGCTTCAAAGTTGTGTATGGCACAATAAGATGAGCAGTTGAGAATTTTCATGCAATCAATAATGTTATTAATAATTTTCAACAAAAAAGAAGCACAAAATGAATATTCCTAAGAAATTTCAGACTCTGAATATTGTAACTTTCATAGAGATAAATGGAAAATATATCCAGAGAAAAATTGTAATTTGTACTATAAAACAAGTAACACAAGAATTTATTTTGCATTTCTTCAACGAATACTTTCTATATTATTAACAAGTAAAACATGAAAATATATAGAAGTAGTTCCTGATCTCGTGATAAACAAACATGATATCTGATATTATTTGCCTGTAAGTTGTTTCTAACGGCTTTAGTAGTATTTATTTTCAGTATTATTAAAAAACACAATGGTTTTAAATCCTCATTTTTTGTCTGTTTTAGAAAAGTTAATACTTTCGGTTTAACTAATTCGCAAAGTATTCAAGTGCTTAAAAGTTTCTCGATTCCGAGATGTATAACTGGAATATATTTTAGCAACTGGTACAAACTGAATGATAAAGTAACAGGTAGTACCAGCGTGATTAAACGTAGTCTTTGGATACTCAAAACTAAACGCTATCTCGCGAGAATAATTTGTTCTCCAAAAGTGAATATAAAAGCCAGTAATTTCAATCTCAAAAGTGAATGTTAAGGTCAGCAAAATAAAAAGGCTTGAGTGCTTTTATTTATTCCTTTTATGTTATTAAGGTAAAAAATATGAACTTAATAATTATAGATATATATTATATCAAATTAATAAACACAGAATTCCATTTTATTAAACTTACTTTGTTGATATTTAAAAAAAAATATTTTTTTTCAATTTAAATTATAAATCTATGATACGATAACATATAGATTGAATAAAAGTTAAGGCAATTACTTCATAGCACGCGGATATAAAATTGATTTTCTACATCATTTTTTATTTGTTTCATTTTAGGGATCATTAGTATTTGGATTATCTCTAAAATCTAACGAATCAAAAATGGAATTATTGTCAAACTTTCTTCTTTATCAACCTAAAAACCTTATCAATTGTTCTACTGCTCTTTTCTTTATATTTTAAATGACAAATAGAATAATAAAATTTGATGTATAAATCCTTAATAATTGCACCATTGAATAATAAATGCAGTCTATTTTTTATTCAGTGATGCTGTACATGTCGAGGTGTACGTTGCAGTTCTTTAAAAGGAGTTTTTTAATTTATTTTTTTCATTCATTTATGAAACAGGAATGAGGTAAAAGGTATCAAAGCTTATTACTGTAGCGAAAAGAGTTTTTATTTAAGAGTAGTCCAAGGATTTAATTTTAATTTTCATTGAACTAGTAATTTGCCAGTTATTTAAAAACTGGAAAATTACCAGTTCAAAATAGATGTATCAAATGCTCAGACGGAAATCATGAATTTTTAACTTGTCTAATGAAGTAATTCAAACAAAATTCTTATACTGCAGTAACCATCAGTTGTTGTTTTTTCTTTGGTACTCTAACGGTATATCAGAAATTTCTTAGCCAAGGAATAACTACCACACTTTCCTGCCAGAAAATTTCATATTCAAGAAAGTTCAAAGAATGGAAGGTAAAATTTGTAATCTACAAGTAAAAATTTTATTAAACCTTTTTAGACCATTTTCTGCATTCTTGCAACCGTATTTTGTAAAGTAATTTTTCTTAGACAAATAAATTTTCTTTTTACTAAACACTTTAAATTTGATAATGAATTAAACACTGAGCACAAATAAAATTGTTCAATATTTTTCATGCATTTTTTACAGTTAGTTATAGAGGTTTACACAACCTTTTTGAAGAAAGAAAATATTTTGCAGTTTCGGCTACAAAATCATTCTTTTTCTGAAAATTATTATTTACAGCCGTGAAAAGAAATAATAGTCGATCATTTATAATAACCGTCTGTTGAGTATTTCAAATTAATCCAAGATATACTGATACGATAGAAACTAAATTAGGTTTTGGAAGGCCGTATCTTGAATTCTTTGTTTCCTGTGATTTCAATTACCATATTAAGAAAACCTTAATTAAAAAAGAGGAAAAAAGTAAAAGGCAAGCAAAAATTTATAATTTACCATTCTTCTCCGTGATATAAAGCCAAGAAAAGCATCAAATAATGAGTAATTTAGTTACGTGTAACAAGCAGTATCAAAAATTTAATAGATCCTATTATTATTTCTCTTTATATTCTAGTGAATCACTTTCAAATTTAGCGTATCAAACAACGAAATATAAATTATTGCACAAAAATAAGTAATTGTATCACATTATCATCTTTTCATTCTTGTGCGGATATAATTAAAAAAGACAAACATAAAGAAAAAACACAATCTTTAGGGCAATTATTAAAGTAATGAAATATAGTTCTGAGCATTAACATTGGGGTCGCTTGGATAAAATATTAACGAAGGCCTTTCCAGCCTTTTAATAGAATATCATTCCCCTTCTTTACTAAAAGCTTCTTATAGCTACGACAGGAAAAGCTCTTCTGAAACTTATTAATATCTAACAACTATTTACTTTAAGAATAAGGAAAATACAATTATTAGCTTCAAAATATGAAAAATTCATGAGGAAGAATTGGTTGTGCATTTATTGAGGATGGTCACGAATTTTCTAAAAACTCTTTTTCTTTTCTTTTTCTCTTCTCTTCTCTTTTTTTTTTTTTTTTAAACATTTTTCAATTTCACTTCCTTGTCTGCTTCGTTAATATTCTATTATTTGAAACATTTCTCTCTTGGTAAATAACGCGAGCGATTAATAGATAATTTTCTTCATTTCTAAGTGTTTGTTTTCGACAGCATTGTGTACGGATGGAAACGCTTTTGTTCTTACTATTCTTCTCTCGTTTTAAGTGTTCCTAATTATCGAAGACAACTTAAGTCGTTAAATACTTTTAAATTATTTGAATGGTTAAAATGCCCGTGGAAAATTCTTTACAGGTTTTGAGAGTTTTCATACCAGTTTTTAATTAAATTTTCTTCCTTTTAAGGGAGAATTATAGATTAGAAGACAGGAAAGAATAGTAATGTTTTCGGTTTCCTCATTTATATTTAATCTTAGGTAAGCACGTACACAAATTTTTCAAACAATTATTTTGACTTTCTTACTAATAAGACACTTATATAAAGTTTTTTAATTGTCTTTTCAAAGTGTGTTAAATTTTGTTAGTATTCTAATTTAGCTTAAAAAAATTGCCTTTCATCTTATATATTGTCAGGTGAATGGAGAAGAAGCTCCTGTAATATTTTCTGAATAGAAAAATATATAAAAAAGCAAGAAATTCCTTTCTTAGTATTTAACATATTTCACAATGTTGTATTATTAACTAATGTTTTCTCAAAAATTTTATATTTTCCGGTAAAAATTTCAGTTGAAACACATTTTCTAATTTATCTTAAATTCTTAACAATTTTTTTTGGGGGGGTGGACTTATTTAATTCACTTTATGATTGGTAAGTGCAGATTTTAAAGCATTTATATTCGGAATCCCTTTTGTTCTCAAATGTTTTGCAAAACTTGAGCAAAGCACTTACAAGGAAAAATAAAAGAAAAAAAATGAAGCATCTAAGCTCATGATAAAGCAAAGAAAAATATAATTCATCAATTTTATAAATATTAATGTAATTTCACAATCAACGTCTTTCTTTCTTTCTTTTTTTTTGTTTATTAATATAAAGAAACTCACAATTTTCACAATCGTAAGTTTATTTTAATTCATTCAATTTAATGCTTGTGGCCCCTAAATTAAGAAACTTGGTTGAATGGATTTATAAATCTGCAAGATATAAAAAAGTTTACATTAAAAAATTAGAAATAGTTTTAAAAAATATAAAACTGTCGAAATGTGATCATCTTGATGTGAATTTGACCTATAATTTGAAATGTGTTGTCATTGTTTCAAGTAAGATTTAAATTTATTTTTGTTTTCCGAAGTCAAGAGTCTGCCTTTTGCATCATTTGAAATTAGTCTGATTTTCCAGTTAGCCGGCGGAGAGCCTATAAAATGACTGATTTAAGTACAGACATTAGCCATAGAGGCTATTATCTTACCAACGTGGTAGGTCTAACATCCGGAACAAACTCATTAAGAAAATCGTTTATCTAAGAGTGAGAATCAGACTTAAACGGCCTCTGGTTGACTTTGTCACAGAGGATCATTTGTCCGAATGTCTTCTCGGACTGCAATTGTCCAAACCGCAAGATGTTCACGATATTAGCTCCATCATATCTGGGGTTTGGCTCTGACCCCCACCCAGATAAAATTTATTGATAGTAGGCAATCTAGAAGAAAAAATAAGCAGTTGTTACTACTTGTTAAATACTGAGAACACACAAGTCGCTACAGAGATAATTTTTTGTCGTAATTTTTTTTTTCTGTTGTCTAATAGGGTTTGTATCTTTTATCTTTGTTGTGTGTCATTCACAACTCCTTTTTCCAAAAATCTTCTGGGTGGTATAGCTCATAAGTAGACTGAAGTTGATGGTTAGAGAAAATAAATAAATAAAAATATCGTTGATCTACTAAGTTATTCTTGAAGACGGACCGTTTGAAACAAATTTCCCAAGATATTTGTTATTAAGTGTTTCATCCGACTGATAGTAGTTTTTCTTAAACATGATTTAATATTTTCATAAAATTAATGAAGAATGAATTAATAAGATTCAATGATCAACAAAATAGCTTCAAAATGTTCAAAACGAAAACAAACATAGCAGTTTATCAAAAATAAAACGGTACGTTTGAATTTTATAAATGACAGGTTTCATCATCCGGTTTCTGGATAGACTGAAAGTCATTCTTTATTGAAAATAATTAATTTTACTAATTTTGTTATACAGAACTTATTTCAAAACTGGCCTAAATTTATTTCAACATTTCAACACTTCCGTTGTTGCTCAGACTGAAATACATAGAAATATATCCGAAATACAAATTTACCCTTAATATATATATATATATATATATATATATATATATATATATATATATATCGTAACTTTTAAAATATGTATACAATAGATTTCAAAAATACTCTGAAAAACATGCTAATTATCAAAACATTTTATGGTTTCAATAATCCATTTTACATTATGTATAAAAATAAATCTATTTCAATAAATATTAGAGGAAAAGTTGCATCTTCAAATATGTTTGTTCTTGGGATTTTTACATAGTGGTTTTGCTCCGACTCTCAAGCAGCATTTAATAAAAGTACCAGAAATAAAGAAAATTAAATTTCAAGAATATTTTAATTCATTACTATACTGAATTATTTTTACTATACTATTAACTATATTCTGTAATTGCGATTTTTTTTTGAGTTAGAAAGTTTATCGATTTAAAAGTACGAAACATCTAAAGAAATATCGTAATATCGTGCTTTTATAAGTTTCATACAGTATGATGATAAATTGAAATAAAAAGGTTGAACTTTTATGAATAAGGGGAAAAGTTAAATACTTGCTAAGCTTTTGAACAGAGATAAACATAAATTCCCATAAGCATTGAGAATATAAAAATATAACCAATATAATCATTTAGGTTAGAATAATAGATTTTATTTAAGCATCATTAATAACTTAAAGATCAAGTTTGACCCAATGAAATTGAATAAATTCCTATGAAAGCTTAGATATAGAGAGACAAGAAAAAGCCAGAGGAAGATTTTATTTAAGGAATGGGAGGGGAGTATGGAAAAACCCAATTAAATTACGTATTCATATTACATTGTTTCTATGAAATCAAATTTTTATTAAAAATAACTTTCGCATCTGCACTTCTGTCAGAAAAATTTATATATATATATATATATATATATATATATATATAT
>JAPMOR010014686.1:293424-318129 GCA_026543865.1 Argiope aurantia | reverse complement strand
TACGTAAACTTAGCTCTTGTGATTCTTTTTGAATCACTACGTAAACTCAGCTCGTTTCACTCGTTCATCATATAGTGATGTATTCCAGCTAGCAATAAAAAATTATAAATACATTCATTCTTGAAAGTAAATTTAAATTATTTCAAATTGCATGAATTAATAAAATTAATTTTTCATCAATTACTAAAAATTAAATCATGAATTTCTAAAATTAAAATGGTCTGGTAACAGAGAGATACATATGTATATGTTACAGAGCAAAAATATATATAAATAATTCTAAGATGTTCAAAAATCAAAATTAAATTTCCCTCTTTTTTTTTTTTTTTTTTTTTTTTTCTTTTTCTATTTTGAGTAGATCAAGTTCATCAAAATTTGGTTGACATAATAATAACATTGAAATAATCGCCATACTTCATAGATGGCAAAATTAATCAAAATTGGCGATGCTTCTGTAGTTTGGAAACTTCATTTTGGAAACTAAAGCGTATAACATCTATTGTTTTTTTATTCCGACTATATCTTCTTATGAATGATTCTTAAATACTTTCCTTTGCCATAATTTTGAATTTTAACCGAAACTGTTTGACTTACTCTCATTTCTTAGTACCATCCAACTCCCCCCCCCAAAAAAAACATTGACTGATTTAGCGTGTTTATAAGCCTTTTATATACATTGATAGCATTGTGATTGCAAATGCAGCTGAAGAATTCGAAAAGTTAGCGGCATATAGTACTGGAACGGGAAGTAAATGTGTATTGAATTAATTCGTCCAAAATTCCACTTTTGTGAGACTTGATTAAATTTTTTTGAAGCCTTAAACAAAAGAAGGAATTATTATTAAATTTTGACATTTATTTGACAACAAACAATAGTACCACGATAGAATTTTTTAGCGAATTATTTTAGGATAGCCAAGACACTTTCCATCTGTGAAATGAAGAACAAATATTTTTAAAAGCAAGAATGTGTGATTAAATGAAATTTCCTTGCCATTGTTGAGGATCATGAAAAGCAAAGAAACGCATTTTGAAGCTTACTTTGGGGAGGGTGACGAATTAGTTTAATACAACGGGTTTTACTATTTTAAAGAGGGGAGAATATTACTGTCCGGAGTTTGAATATCTTATTTATAAACCGTATGAGTTTTGAATTGCTTATATGAGCATCTCGTAGGAATTGATTGCATTTTTTTACTAGCCTCAGTACCAAATATTTTTTAAATAAAAGTCTATAATTCTAGTATCCTAAAATCATTGTAATTTTTTCATCTTATTTATAAAATTTAATAAGAATCAAATAAATTTGCAATGATTCTTTAAGGCCTTTCACTGATTAACGTGAGGATTGGAATTTTAGTTTATACAGTTGAAACCACGGACGTAGATTTAGAATATTGCATGAAATTTTTAAAAAATCATTTTAACATATAAATATTTTTTACTCTTTCATATACTAAGTATATGACGATTACAATACGAGAAAATATTATAATACTAAAAAAAAATTTAAATTTGGGATTTTGTCGAATCTTTACGTTTCATATTTTCCTGCGTCCGACAAACACATTTTTAGAATTATGTCTGTATGTCTAGTATCATGGTAACTCAAAAACACTTTAAGTTAAGCGAGTGGAATTTGATATATGGTCTCTAATCTAAATTTTCAGTTTTTTTTTTTTTTTTTTTTTAAATTTCTAACGAAATCCATTCAGATGAAGTCTATTTGTCCGCCTGTTCGATGATAAGTTAACACGATAACTCCAAAATGAGGTGAGCCAGGAGGATAAAATTTGTTACACAGATGTAACATCTAATGTATAGATACCTATCAAATTTGAAATTAGATCCATCAAAATGTTGGCCGTCTGTAAAAATGTTCGTTCACAAGCAAGCACGAAATGTCATAATTCAAGAACACAATGGCTTAGGTATATGAAATTTGTTATATTATTTTGTGATTATAATTTTAGTTCTATTTCCAATTTTGATTTTAATAGATTTAAAAAAACACGTCCAAAATGCACATTTGGTGTTCTGATGCGCGTGTAACAACCATATCGCAGTGATTAAGCGTTAAAAAGAATCTTCACTTTTACAAACATTCAAATTATTTCTCATAATATTTTATGGATAACAAACTCCATATTTTCTAACAAGAAAAATTCAATTTGCGTTCGTTTAAATTTGCTGATGTTTGTTTAAGTGTACAATATTTCTTACACGTCTTAATTATCATAAGATTAATTTGCCGTAATTATAAATATTGTAAATTAAATCGTAATTTTAATTAATAATTAAACTATAGTTAAATTGAAATTATAATCAACTGTAATTGTATTTATAACTAAATAATAACACTGAAATTATAATGAAATAATAAAAAGTATAATTAATTTTATATCTTTTAATCAAATAACAAAACTTTCCATTTTGTTGTTTTCAGCATAAAGGAGAATCAAACTCTAGGGCAATTTAAGCAAACCTTATAACGCTCTTAAATATTTATTTCCTGGAAAAAATCAAGGTTCTTCTAAAATTTTCGCTATAATTACTTTGTCATGAATGAAATAGCAAACGATTTTACCATGTGGATTGAATCTTTAAAGATGCTTTAAAGGTATGACAAAAAAATATTGTTATCATCGTCCAGAAAATATCTAAATTTTGTACATTTATATATCGAAACGACCCATTAACATAAAATGACAAATATCTCACGATGTAATCATGGTATATTAACCAAAAGCTATATTTCGGATATTTTTTTCATGGGAAATCTATTAATGATATAAAAAAAGTGTTGCCATAGGAAATTTCAAAGTTTGTGAACTTTAAATATATAGATAACCCCTTAAGAAAATTTTAGACAGGGTTTCACCCCTTTTTTTCCTTTCATTTTTTGTGTTAATCATTACCTTTAAAATGGCATTTCTAGTTTTCACATAGGATGAACGATTGCAAAATAAATCTCGGTGGCTCCTTTTATTTCCCTCCCTCTCGACCGTACATTTATTAGACTACGAGAGAAAGTTTCTGAAAGACCACTCCGGCTGGTTAAAAATATCTAATCTGATGAATGTAATCTTCACTCTAAAAGATTAAAAAAAATAAAAGTTATAAAGTGATAAATTCTGAAACATTGTAGCTATATGATTTTTCAAAAGGATGAACAAGAAAGGACTAGCATGAGAACAAGCAATAATTTGGCAAAGTTTTATTGCAATCGGAGGAATGGTACAGCAGCGCATAAAATACGGGCAAACAAAAATTCGTTTTTATATATTAGGTAATCAATATTATTTTGTTATTTTAAAAAGATAATGCAAAAATGTCATCTTGCTCTAGTAATAGAGTAAGATAGCATTCCTGATATGATAAAAGGTGAATATACTTTTATTTTTAAAAAAATATAAGACAGTACATTAATTAATCAAACATTACTAAGAACGTTTTCTGAAACAGAATATAAATGAAAGGGTTATTGTTTCTAAAACTCTAGTTTGTAGTAAATTAATACAACTGGAAATCGGTGCTATTTTTTACTTTCAAAAATTGAACGAAGATTTCAGTCCTAAGTTTGAGCATCCATTGTATCACCTTTTGCAACATTATGTCTAGTTTCTTGATGGAGGATCAAAATAGGTCTCACAATAAGTAGGATTTGCATCTTAATTTCGTAGGAAGGTTAATCTCATGTTGTGAGTATCAGGAAACAGATTTCAGGTTCTTTGTGACAAATCGACATTTTTTTTTTTTTTTTTTTTTTCATCTACCCAAGCGATTTTTGCCTTTTTGCTTTTATTGTTTTAAATTTTCTTGCTGTGTCTGTCTTATGTGTTTCATGTAATTAACATTTCTTCCAAAGTGAGAAAAATTGCTATTACTATGAAATGACTATGATTTTTTTTTAAAGGTTAACAAGAGTTAGACATAAATAAGTAAAGATTATGTAAAGCTTATTGCCTAAAGTAGTCATTTACAACAAAGAATAAACAAACGTATTTCCTGCTAATTAGTGAGATCTAACATTGCAGACCTTATTAATTGCGACACGTCTGTCAAAGATCACGAACGTCATCTAATAAACAACGAAATGGCGACAGTGGTTTCACTATACGAATTTTTAATGTCTGGCAATATAGAAAGTTCGCAGTATCCATAAGATAGTAAAGTTTGAGTAATATTAATACAAATTAAGTCATTCCATATCATCCTCCTACTTTAAAATATTTTCTACTCTTTTAGAATCTATTATTTAAAGGCATCGATGAAAATGTGACGTTTTTTGTTACTTGTATGTTACTTGTTGCTCGATATTTATATAAGTATATAATATTTCGGAGGAAAAAAAAAACTTCTTATTTCTTTCTATAATTTTATTTGTTTAGGTACCTATTTGCACATTAAAAACAATGTTTCTTTTTTGCCACGAGTTAAATTATACGAACTTTATAGATAGTAGACAATCTTTTTCAGATAATGACAAAATATCTTAATGTTTCAGAGGATGGCAGTTCGAAAATAGAAATCTCTCCGAATTTGTTATGAAGAATACATCTTTGATTAGGGATATAAATTTGCTTTCTGTCATTCTGAAATTTTTTTTTTTTTAAAAAAAGAAAGAAAAAGTAGAAGGGAACAAAAAAAAAAACAAAAAAAAAAACCGTGCTCATGTTTAAAATACGAAAATTCTCCATTTGGTTTATTTACTACAACACGGTCATTAATCCAAATCTACCATAGTATTACTTATTGAATCTCAAATTAACCAGTTTACTGAACTCTTGAAATAATCGGATGAATCTTTTTTTACTTTGGGTTTTAAAAGGCGCATCCGATTATGACTTCCAAATAAAAAATAAAAAAATGGGGGGGGATAGGAGGTAGGAAAGAGAAAGTTAAAAGATAAAATAATCAAAGCCTTCGTAATAGTTACTAGACGAGCGAGGCATTACGAAACGGTTGAGAATAAGCCAGAGAAAGAGTCTCCCCCCTTTTTTTTTCTCCCCTGGCTTCTCTCTTTCCCTTTAATGAAAAGCTGTGTGAAGTGCGCCTGCTCATTTAGAAGTCCTTGTCAGACGTATGTGTGAGGCTTGACAAATGGGCGCGTGTAATCTGAAGCTTCCTCTTCCAACGGGATGCAGCAACTTGATAAGGTACGGGGGAGGGGTACCGCTTTGGCCAATAGGGAGCTTCATTTTTCTAGGCGTTAGGAAGGAATGGTGGGTAAGATGGCGTTCTTAGCAACGGAAATTATCAGCAATTTTTTAAGGAGCCTCTCGCTTTCTTTCGTTCTTAATGCCCAGTCTTTACCACCTCCTTCGGAGTTGGGATCAAGAGAGGGTGACCACACCCAATGGATCCTCCAACCGCTACTGGCATTCTGCTAAATCAACCGTTCTTGATGGAGGAATCGCCTTCTTATGCTCTACTGGATTTTAATGCACGCAGCTACTGTTCTTTAAGGGAGGTGAGGGGGCGGTTTATTCTTCTGGAGGGGCGAAGAGCCTGCAGGATTGCTTTCCTTGGGAATATCGTGGTATACAGCGGGAAGGGAGTGTTAAATCAAGTCATCAGATGCTAGACTGCAGGCAAAGTGTCAGAGTTTATTTAAAGGGAAAATAATGGCATTCATCTCTTGGAATGTGAAAGAATTAAATTGTATTTTTTTTTAAAACTGTAAAATGTTTAGAGACAAATTAAAATGAGCACTACCTGAAATGAGATATATTTAGCATTTTCATTATGAAGAGAAAGAGAGAGATAAGTCCCTACATTTTCATTATGAATTATTTCACAATATGCATCTATTACAAGATTCACTACTTTTATCATATTCAAGATTCATAATATATATCACCTTTCAAGCTTTGAAAGGCAATAAAGACTGTTTTTATGTTGAAAAAAGGACAATCAACTTTTAACACGTTCAGGCTCGTATATCAAATTTTCGTATTTTTATGTTTATAAACTAACTTTAAATCATTTATAGATACCCTTACAAAACAAAACGTGTCCTCTGGGTAAAATAGAGAAAGGGCAGTGAAAAGGTTAAATAAATCAAAGATATTTCCTTATATTTCCACATGTAAGTTATTCTAAGCATTAAAGATTTAACAGGATATAAATATATGGATAAAAAGACTTCAGAAGCTTCAGGTGCTTAATTTTCATGGATTTGCTAAATTAAAGTTTAATTTTAAAGCTACGCAGTATATTAACGGTGGAATTTCGAAATTCTAAAATATGGGGATATGACGAGAACGGCATTGAGTTGACAACCTATTATTCAAAATTCCATGCCACAACAGGGTAAAGATTCTTAAACCACATTTTAAAAACAAATTGTCATGCTTTAGGAAAAAATGTAAGAGATGTAACCTTTTTTCTAATGAGCATTTCTTTTAAAATCATAACTTATTCAGACATCTTACCAGAGGTTGATTTAGATTTCCATGGTCCTCAGCACTAATTTTTCATTGTCCCCCTAAAGCGTCCCATATATGTATTTGTGCATTTCAAATTATCGTTTCAAAATAGTAAAATTTCACTTCTTGAATCCAAATCCTTGCATTATTTCTTCGGAGTAGAATGTGACGACGAGGTCAAATATGTAATTAAATCCTTATTATATGATTTCTTAATAAGAATAACTGCTAATTTATGATTTATTGATTAATCTTTATTTATTATTAAGAAGTTCTGAATTTAGCAGTTTTAATTTTATATATAAAATATGCGAACATAAATATTATAGAAAGAAATTAGTGGATTCAACGCAAGTAAGAAATTGTTATTGACTCTTTTTCAAAAAAATTACTTTTTGATTGAATAAATAAATATTATTTTCTTCACGATTTCAAAAGAGCCATGAATCTGAAAAAAGGGCAAATTTAATAATAAACTTTGGTAAATTATAAAGTATGAATGATAAAAAATAAATGAAATATTTAAAGAACTAGTCTTAATTTCGAAATCCTTTTAACTCGGAATCCTGGGAATGTACATCCTGCTCTTAACCCTTAATTCACTCCTGCATTTCATAGAAAAGTTTTCAATAGCCTTCAAAGACCTTTAAAAATTTTCTAAGTAAATTTACAATAATATAAAATCACATATAAACTGCTAAATTATTATTTTTTTGGTATTTTAAAATCTTACCTTGAAGGATTTAAAATAGTGATTTTTAAAATATAAAAAATAATAATTTGAGTCTCTAGATTAATTCATCTTTATTTTAAATACCTAGACAACTTAAGTTTCTTTGAATTTCGGATACCCTCCCCCCTAATTTTTCTGTGAACAAAATGAAGGTCAATGCAGATGCTTGAATTTAAATTTTGATAGCAAAGTATAGTTTGATTCGTATATTTCCAGATGTATGAAGAATAGAAAGTAAAAATATAAGAAACGCAAGCATATAAAGCTGTTACCGAAATTTAAATAATTTGACACTCCTAAAGGCTACAAACTCATAAACTAAAAAAACTGATTTATGGTATCTTTCTTTTAAAATAGCTGCAAAATCGACGTTAATAGAGCACATTTTCAAACGGATGATACATCTTTGTAAGTGATGAAATTCCAATGATCATGCTGATACTATGATTAAATACTAAAGTGCTTCAACCAGTAAAGTGTGATAGGAGTTCTCCTCTTTCGTTTTCAACTATGAGAAGCGATGATGATATTTTTTATTTCAAAAAAATTGTTGAGATATTCTTTTGTAAAATTAAGAAACCATCTCTCTAACTTTACATAAGAACAATTGAATTTCTCAATAAAAATTATTCCTAAAGAGATCATAATTTGAAAACAATATCGAATGTATTTACCTCAACCTATGGGAAGCAACAAACTATTATCATAAAGTTGGTGAAAAATTAAAATTTTCAATGAATATTCTACTAATTATTTTTTCTTTTAAACAAATAAAAGCTGATTTTAAATAAGATAATAAAAATTTTCGTTTAAATAAATAAATGAAGAATAAAAACGTAATTTTACCTCCTCTAATAAGAATGCTTGCTGAAGTTTATAAAAGAATTGAAGTGAAATATGCTAAACAAATTTATTTTTTGTTACGGTTCGATTTGAATCACCTTGAATTCGGCAACACACACACAAGCATTCACACACAGCCTAATAGGAGGAATAAGATTTTTATGTTTAAAGACTGTGTTAAGGTGCTATATTGTATTACGTTATCCAAAGGTTTTTTTTTTTTTTCCCCCTTCTTACTTTTGAAGGATGGTTTTTTTTTTCTTTTTTTTTCCATAAGATATCTTTAATCTACATATTATCATTAACACTTTATATCTGACATAAACAGATATTAGTTCTTAAACTATTTCTATATGTGATTCCTTTTTAATAGCCAGAATTTTAATCAATCAAAGTAAGCATATATATTGAGAAATGAAATGTGCTAAGTACTAAGTAAGTAATGAAAAATGAAAAATAACTTATGCTTAAAATCATTAATGCTCTAAATCAACAGATTTTCTCAACAAAATTGGCGAAAATACACGTCAAAGTTGTTTACAAGTTTTGAATTTAGCTATGCGACCCTTTTGTTTTTGCATTTGACAAATTAAAAAGCAATGCAGTATTTTGAATTAAGTATTTAATGTTTTAAAAGAAATGTTTTTTGTAGAATAAGGTAATAGAGCTTCGTGATTTCTTAAAAAATCAAATTGAGTAATTATAAATGATACCGTTGGTTGATGGAATTTAAAGTTGCATTTAAAAGAAGAAAGGAACAAACGAAAGTTTCTCGTAAAAGTTCCTTAAAATATTATTTTTTGTTTTAGTTTAACTGAGTTGAGTTTTTAGTTGACAATAAAATTATTTTGAATTCCTTTTAATACTGTCAATTGAAGCAAATATATGCAAAAATAATTTTAAATTTCCCCTAAAATTTTCGAAATTGCTTCATTGCAGAACAATGATTAAAATTTTGCCATAAAGATGAAGCCATGAGCCACAAATGTAATCAAAACTGTAAGAAGCTCTCCAGAATCATTATTCACTGAATGATTTGTTTATGATGTATGGTTTCTTCAAATACATGACTTTCATAACTTTCATTGATACTAGAATGAAAATGGTATATCAAGCTATTTTTATGAACTAATTCTTTGCAAGGTTTTGACAGTAAATAAAAAAAAAATATACTTATTAAATCAGGCAATCTTATATGTATGTTTTCTTTTATAATTGACAGATTTTCGAATTAATAAAATAAAAATTCAACTTACTAATATGTAAAATTTGATGAAAAAATCTAGACCAAGAGTTAAAAATAGAATAAAGATAACAATAAAAGATAAATAGTCATGCTACAAATAAATTTCAGGAAAGATTGCATTTCAATTCCGTCACACACACACACACATCTGTTGTGGAATTTTCCGATAAATTCGTATCATTTTTCTAGTTGGACCTTTAAAGTTGAAACTTGTAAAGTCAAGATACATTTTATCATCTCCTTAGGCACTGTTCCCAATACGGCAATTGAACTATCACTTCAGCATTCTAGCAGAAGAATTTAAATCATTTTTAAATTCTATACAGTGATTACAAATAATCTACAAACACTTCAAGTATTCATTTGATTCTTAACTGATACAAAACGAATCCCATTTCCGAATCAGATGACATCTTCTATTTAGATAGCAAAATAACCAAAATAGTTTTGGGCTTAATATTATAACCTCAAAAATCCCCGCTTTGTTTATAGAAGTGCTATTCATTATTTTCTACGCATATTAAATGCTATCAGTCATATTGGGAAAATATAATTTTATTCATATCATCGAAATTTATTATTTAAACGAGAAAACAAGTGAGAAATATGTATTTTAATAAATAACTTCAAATGCGAAATTAATTACTGAAAAATAAATGTTATAAATTTTTAAAAAATGAACTTTCTTTTTTAAGTTTATTTAGGCAGCACATTTTTTTCATAGTTATCAGCATAAGAGTTATATTCAGACTTATTATGGTGAAATTATAGAATATTTAATTTCTAAATTATTAATGAAAACACACACACATTTTTTTTCCTTCATGAGTTTTCTACAAATAAACTAAAAAAAGAACATGATCTGCCATTAGTAATGTTTTATGCTATTGTTAAAAATAGAATTCACTAAAAATTCTTGAAGTTGCAGATTTTGTATAATCTAAATTCATAAAAAGAAAAAAAATATTTTTGTTCTTAAAGAGCCTTATTTCTTCTTCTTCTTTTTTTTTTATTTTGTGATAAAAACAACACATGCATTCTATTAACAGAAGAGTAACTAGCTAAATTGATCTTAAATACCATGAGGATTATATTTCTAATCGCCGTTACGTCCCATAATTAAAAAAGAGTTTTTCTTTGCAAACATTGAAATGTATATGATGATATAATAAAGCAATAAAAGAAAAGCTAAAAAAATACATGTTTTTATCAATGTTATGAAAGGAGGGAATTATTTATTTTATCGAAAACAGGGAGATCAAAACAGAATTGCGAAAAACATGAGAAGCTGGAAGAAATACTGTAAGTAAATTGGAGCCTTGATAATATTCATATCATAATATTTTCATATCACTATGTGTTTTAAACACTCAGATCTATAATAAAAAAAAGGTATTTTCTTACCTGCAACTCCCTAAAAAAGAAAATATACTTCATACTAATTTTTTTATCTTCATCGTTTTTACTTGTTAGTTGTTAAACTACTTCACAAATCATTATTTTTATGGAATCTTGTAATTAATTCTTATCAAAATTCCTACCTAATAGTTTCTCCGATATAATATAAAAACTTAAAATTACTCAATTAATTGATAATTCAGATTTGAATCAATAGATAAGAACATATTAAAATATGATATTCTCATTGGAAATATTCAACTGTACGAAATTTCAGAGCCCTAGAACATCAACAAATGAATGAAAAATCAATTTCAAAATTCCATCGCTACAAACAAGAAATTTGAAAAGATGAACTATGTCAAGTTAAATAATAATAATAATAATTTTAAAAAATTTCTATCTAATGCTTTAATAGATAAGGTATGTTCCTGTAAAATTGTTATCCTGAGAAATTCTTACATATTTCTTATAAAAGCGAAATAAATAATTTGAAACCAATGAAATTAAGACACTGTTAAAATTTCGAATACATATTTAATACTCGTTTTAGTTTGTACAAAACATTTCGATGATATTCTTAGTTCGGTTTAACATTTCCACTTCGCAATCAAGGAGTGTCAATCCTTTATAAATGAAATAAACACAGATAGTATCGTCGAAATTTAAAAGAAAACCGTATTTCAGTACAGTTTCGTATAAGCTCGTAGTCACAGAAATGTCTTTAGAGTCTTTTTATCGACTTCAGCTCAGTCGAAAAGCATTGAATGAGGCAAATAGTTGATGCCAATATATCTTCGGAAACTGAGAGTTTTATTGGTTCACGAAGTGTAGTAAAATAGAAAATAATTTAAGGAACTACAATCCAGCAACTTCAATCTTTGTTTTGTAGAACATCTCATCTTTTCCCAAAAAGTCTTCTAAGGCATAACACGATTGGGGATGATTTGAATTTGATGATGATTGCCGAGATGATTGTTTTTTATTATGATCTAAACTCTGAAATACATATTTTCTTGAACAGGAATTTACACTGTCAGTTTTATGTTTTCAACACTTTTTTTGTTATTATTTTTTTGACTGATTATTACTATGTTTATTTAACTTGATGAATTTCAGTCAAAACAAAATAAAAGTGTTTTTGTAGGTTTTTTTTTTTATCTTTGCAACAATGAAAAAGAGAAAAATAAAATTCAAATATTTACAATGTGAAATAAAATATAAAAAATATTGCACATGAAATGACTTGAAGGGTGCCCATAATATTTTTCTCAGTAGATTACGATTTGGAAACAGCCGCCGTTGAAAAGTAATGACTACTAACATTTGATTAGGGTATCATAAGAACCCATGTCCCAAATTGAAGAAACCCCAAAAAAATTTGGATTATGAATAACATTGGAAGAAAAGTGTAAAACAAACATAAAGATAATTTTTTAAATAATGGAAATCTAATGCTAAGAATCTGACCGAAGAGCAAAAGAAAAAAGTTCAAGCTATTGTAGAAAAATTCACAAAAAGAAGAGAAAAAAAGGTTCTAATATTTACAGTGTAATGTTGCAAATGAATTTAAATATTTCATTAATATTTTTCTCTGCAAATTTCGATCTGAAAAATTTGCTGTTGAAAAAATCATGCTTGCTAACTTTTAATTAGGGTTTTAACTGAGGCTTGAGTTGTATACAAGTCCATGAAACCAAGAATCTGCATTGTAGTTTACAAAAAAAAAAAAAAGTGCAAAACAATAAGAGGGAATTTTAAAATAATGGCAATCAAATAGTAAAAATCTGATCTAAGAACAAAAGAAAATAAAGAATGCGGCTATTTGAAGAAAAATTCACGAAAATATAAATACTAGTGAATAATATTATTATCTTTTATGAAGGAAACAAAAATCCATGTTTTGCTTTTTTTCCTCAGAGAAAAATTTGTTTTTTTAATTTAAAATAAGACTGAAAAATCTATCAACTTGAAAAAATAAGCGAATTGATGAAAGTAATTCAGATAAATCAAAATTTTTACAAAGTGCTCAGTTATTCTTCGCGATGATTCCAAATCAGATAAAAACTTTCAAGTAAATACTATTCTGCTTTCGAATAGAAAAAAAAATTAAACGAATAGTAATTAAAAATAATTCGAATACTGTTTAATACAGTATTTAATTAATTTGGTGTTTTCTTTTTAATCTATATTTTTTTTTCATGTCAAAAGAAAAAAGTATTTACTAACAGCAAATGATTCATTTTGAAAATTAAAAAAAAAAAAATCCCTTAAGAAATAATTTAATGCGAATTTTAAAGGTCAACACTTGTGTATAAATCGAATCGTTATTGAGTAAAGAAAAAAAATAATGTTCATTTGTCCTGCATCCTATCATATGTCTATTATTAACTATTAAATTTAGTAAAATTTACCAGAAATTGCATTTTCTTAAATACTATCAAAGTTCTAAATGCATGGAATTCCAAACTAAACAATTTTTAATCATCAATACGGAAGATGTTCTCGTCCAAAAAGAAAGAGAGCGAAAAACTTTTTATGAAACGACGGAGGCTATTTCAAAATCGATCAATATTTTGAGCTTTTCTTTTCCCTCTTTTAAAGAAGGAAAAGGAATGTTGTGGTGGAAAATTTCGATGAAAGCTGGTCATACTTAGCCAAACCCTTCTTGCCTCCAGTATTATTGCTATCATCATATTATTATTATTAAAAGAAATTACGAGATAAATTTTTCTCGCGTCGTCAAATGAAATAGTTGGTTGCCTTATGAGGAAATCAACCCTCCTGCTTTGCTTTAGTCCATTGTAGAATGTGCGTAAGTCCCCGATATATCACCGATGGGGTTACGAGTGTCCCAAATGGGTAAGATATGGGTGCATTGCTGAGTGGCTGAAATGTTGTACGGGAGCAATCACCGGGTACGGCAAAGCGCTGGTTGCCGGGAGATAGGGAAGCTGGTTGCCGAAGAGCAATCCCGATGCGTAAGAGGGTGAGGCTGCGTACGAGTTAGGTAGACTGGACGCTTGAGATGGAGGTAAAGTGGGGCTGTTAGCGTCCATTCCAGGATTTTGTTTCTTCCACTTCGTCCGCCTGTTCTGGAACCAGATTTTCACCTGCGTTTCGGTAAGTCGAAGAGAGAGAGCTAAATTCAGCCTTTCGCATACGGAAAGATATCTTGTGGTCTTGAACTTGTTTTCCAGCGCTACCAGCTGTTCGTACGTAAATGCTGTCCTAGCCCTTCTGGGCTTGCCCGCTTTGCTGTCCGAACCAGAGGAGGATTTTTTCTTTTTGTAAGAACTGCCCATTCCTTTAGTGGATTCCTTGTCCGTTGACTCGTCATCGGTCGCCGATGACCTAAGTCCATTTGATGACCTGGGCAGGTGACCACATCGGCTGGCAGACGAACCGTCCCGGTTGCTGTTGTCTGCCTCACCCACTTCGATGACGTCAGGTAAAGGGGACATTGAATCTTCTGCGGAAAGAAAAGAAAAAAGATTTACGAATCGATCGATGTAAACTCCTGATATAATTTTCACGAGGAAAAAGAGCGTGGAATAATAAGATAGTCATTTGATCAGTTTGAAAATAGACATATTTCAGAATACGGTAACATCCATATTCATACATAAAAATACATATAACATCCAAAAAATACATATTCTAAGACTATTAAATTCAGTTAAATATCTAATGCTGTTATAAATAATAAATGTCTTAAGAGATTAAAAATCATATTACAAAATGTCAAAAAATTTTAATTCAAAGGAATTTTTAATTAATTTTCACATAGCGTTATATTTTTATTTAAAATATCAATTGAAAATATGATTGAAGCACAGATGGAATTTCTGAGTATCTATTTTTTTAAATCAATATTTCCATGCTTTTGATTTTTTAATATTTGCTTTTTAAAGACTTTCAATATCACTTTCACCTTTTTCTAGTCTCAATTTTACATTTTCCTTTTTTTCCAAGAATATTTTTATGGTTAAGAATTTTAGTTTTTTTTTATTAATAATTAAAAATTACAAAAGATCTGACTTAAATTTCCTAAAAAAGTATCCAATTTCGTGAATATAAATAATACGGAATATAAAGAGCTGTTGATGCATGTAAGGATGGTTAAAAATAACTCAAATGAACTTTAAAAAATTCCTATTTTTAAAAACAAGAAAGTATGTACAAAGAAAAAATAATGCTTAGGTAATATTCATATTAAACATAAAACCTGTTAAAATATTTATTATGTATCTTAAGAAAACACAAAGATGCGGTGTGCACACGTAATTTTTTTCAGAGACAACTATTCAAATTTTTAAAGTACAAAGAGTGTTTAAAAATATTTTTGTGTTGTTTAAGTTCCTTTTTATATATTCTTCTATTTCCGAATAATGATATTAAAGTGCTGGAGAATGCTTTAATTTGATTTTCTTGAAGCAAAATTTGCTTCACGGAATTTTATTCAAATACAATATATTAAATACTTTGTAATATCTAGCAATAAACTGATTTTAGCGTTCACAGTTTATTTTACAGGAGGAAGTTTTGATGAAGCTGATGTTCTAATTGTGAAAACTTGACGAGTTAATTTAGACTTTCTTAAATTGGCCAGACAGAGGCTTGCATTGAAATATGAAAGGCTATCTTTAAAATAAATTTTGAACTGGCTTATTGAATTATTCTTAACTTTATTGTAAGAACGATAGTCGATTCAGAATCTTTTAATAATCGTAGAATAGTACTGCCTTAAATAAACCGCAGGTATTGAGATCCAAATCTTAATGAAAATAAGCCACTGCTACAATCTACACAATTTGTTTGAGTCGACGAAAAGAAAATTAAGACTGAGTACATGAATGAAGATACATTGTCCTAAAACAAAAACAATTGCGTATTATTATTAATAAAAGAGAAATGTTACTGGATAATATATACTTAAGAGTATTTAAACAATAGTTGCGCAAGAGAGAATTGATATCGACTAAATGAGTCCTAGGTAACAACATAAGAATGATGAAAATTCAAAGAACCAAAAACATAAATATCAATTAATTTTTTGTTTAATGTGGTTTTAAAAGATGCTAAATTTGTTATAAAGATTATTATGAGAAAAAATTTGTAGAACATGCAGAAGATATTATAGAATCAAAAAGTTCGTATTTATGATGAGAAAAAAAATGTTAGTAAATCTCGTGTTAACTCTTAAAAAACCGTGAAAAACATTTTAATCACTTTCTTTAGCAGAATATAAACATGTTGGAGAAATTTCAAACTTCACCATACTTTAAGTACTTAAAAACAAAGTACTAAATCCTATAAGTAGGTTATATAAGTGCAATCTAATACTATATGGTCAAATAAATACAGAGTATCTGGTTATTGTGAGGAGTTTTCTCCACAAAAATATTTTCATTACTCACTGCTTTTCAGTTTAAAAAAAAATGAAAATACAAAAGAAAAAAAAAAAGAAATATATAGTGCTTGTTAAAAAATGTCAATTATCTTTGAAGAAAAATGAGAGTAAGGGATAAAAACTACCGCAGTTTTTTTCCTCCGGTAATTTTTGCACGATGTTATCAATTTCAGACATGATAATGGACATAATTATCCGTTCTTGCTGTTAAGTGAGCAATTTCGATACATTAACAACTTGTTATTAAGAAAAATGTCAGAAATTATTATTGTCTGTAATTCTTTGTAATTAGTACTAAAATTAGGACATGTAATTCCAGGAATTACAAGAAGCTATACATGACCAGATTTAATTATGATTTTAATTCCAGCAAATGAAATATTTATTTTTGCAAACGTTACAAAAATGAAGACTTTCTAAATTATTGATATTCGAGATGTTAAACATTTTCCTTATAAAAATTCTGCATAGTGTTGCATTTAAATATAAATAAATTTGGTTACAAAAATGATATTGCCTTACTTTTTTTTCCAAAATGAATATTAAAAGGAAAAAAAATGTAGCAACTTTTATGGAATACATGAAAATTATTAGAACTTTTATCTAAAAGGTCTAATAATTACTAGGTCTAAAAATAAAGTAAATAAACGACTGATAAAAATATTTTACTAATCTAAGATTATCTTAAGACTTTCTTTTCTTTTTTACTCAGAATTCGTTGATTCTTTATTTCCTAAGACCAAAAGACAAGTCTTTACAACCTTATTTTCCTCTAGAGAAAACTGAAATCTTAAGAAGATTTAAAGTATTCACTAAATCCAGCGGGAGAGGTTTAGCACAAACTTTCTCGAATACCCTTTTATAAAGGTATTATCCTTCTTCCCGCACATAAAATTCTGGACCTTGTGTAAGATCTTGAATGTCTTGTATGACACTGGTGAACAATAATTACGAAATATAGATGTTAGGTTTGAATCTAGCATTTTCGCTGAATCTATCATAGGAATATGTATTTTGGATGCTTTTTTCCGGTTGATTGAAACGAAAATTTGACATGGAACTACAATTATAGTCACAAAATCACATATCATTTTTAATTGAAATCATTGCGTTCTTATTTATTGGCTTTATGTGCAGGGGAAAGTACAGACAGACAGACGGCCATCCTTTTAATAAATTTAATTGAAACTTTTATAAGAATCTACATTTTAGATGTTGAACATGTGTACTAAATTGCATCTATCTAGCTCTTTACTTTTTGAAGTTATCTAACTCACTTGTATTCGAATAGTCAGACAGACAGATTTCATGTGAAAGGATTTTGGTTAAAATTTATAAATTTGGTCATCATTTCATATACCAGTCATCCGTCCAGCTTAAAGATTTTTTGAGCTATCATATTTATAGGCAGACATAGTAAATAGCTCTTATGCATATCGTGATAATCTCTGAAAGGGTATAATAAAGAAAAAAAATGCATTTTTTTTTTCATCTATATATTTTATATCTGGCACCTCCATTCAGTAAGGTAAGTCCAGAATGAGTCTGTATTTTTTCATATTGAAAATAAAATAGGTTGAGATTTAGAGCACGCAATCACATAATAAATAATAACTTAAAACAAATCTCTAACTGATCAGTAGGCAATGAATATTGACTGCGTACTAACTGACTCTGACAATCAACAATACTTAAACTGATTTTACATTTTTGCTAATTTCTCAAATTTTAGCATTAACTCAACGCATTAAGCTTTGTAAATCATAACATATTTCTTGGAATGGAATAATGTGGCATTAAAAATAATTTATTAAATAAATCAAAAATGAATATCTTGTATAGCTTAAAGATTTGTAAAAGATATTACATAGTTTCAAACAAAGTCTTCGAGCATTAAATTAAATTAAATAAGGATTTCATGCAAAAAAAAATTCTCAATCTGTATTTTTTCTAAATTATTTACTCTTTGCAGCATTCGGCATTTGAAAAAAATGTGAATTCAATCTTGCATATAGCGTTAAGTATTTTATATTCTGATTTGAAAGTAATAGATTTTTTTAACAATTAGAAAAAAAAATATTATAAATGTTTCTATGACGGATGTTTCTTTTTACCCTTTTAAATATTTAGACAGCTAGAAATGCCACGAGTTACGCAAGGATTATTTAAATTTTTAGGCAACAAACTTGACGCTGTATCTGAAAATGGAGAAGAAGGAAAATGAGCTGGATTCCAAATAGAATCTATTTCGATCAGAAAGAAGCAATTTCTATACCATCCCTAACAGAGCATGATTAACTAAGAGTTAATGAAAATCTAAACATTAGTTCGCGGGAACGAAGAAAAAGAGTTTGATTTCTTAACAGAATATGCATCTGCCATATAAAAAATTTTCTAGATTGCATCTAACATTGTATGATTAATTAATAATTAAGAAAAAAATTAAATTTCATGTTTTTAAGACGCATATCTTCAGATAGATTTCTGAAACGGGTTATATTGCGGCCTCTTTTATGAAGCAAACTTCAAAGTGCTATTTTCATCTGAAGAACTAGATTCGTCAACAAAATTTAAAAATAAAAAAAATTAGATTAAATTAATTAATAATAAATTAAAAGAAATGAAAATCAAAATAACTTTTCGGGACATTTTACTGAAATTATTTAAGTGAAGCTGATGCTTACTGATGAATATTATGGAATCTAAAAGACGGCGACATGAAAGATTACTCGACTACATTTTGGGTTGCAATCCGCAGTTTCAGAGACCCTGCTTTATTAGAAAAAATTTAATGACTTATTTCTGTTACGATTTTTAAACTAGATAGCATATTTGTTTTTTGTTTCTTAAATTTAGATGGCTAGGAGATTATGTGGGTCTTGGAGAGCTTTTGGCGCTGAAGAAAAAAGTAGTCACCAAGAAAAAAAAAGTCATGCATTGAAACAAAATTAAAGAATAAAGTTTATAAAATTGAGCAAAGACTTAAAATTTTCATTTCAGAAATTCCAGGAGTGGTCATTCCTATCCACTCCTGAAATTTCTATTGAACTATTTAAGATGATAAATTTCATAATTTTGTTGATTATCCATAGGCATTATCAGAAAACAATAAATATATAGGTTGAAATCTGCGTAGATAAATATTTTATCGTTTGACAACGGATTTTATGTTTTTCTGATTATAAATTAAGGGAATGTTCAACTATCATATTATTCTAGATGTTTAACGTCATTCAACAACGCAATTTCCTTTAGATCTTCTAATCAGAATATTGGCTGTTTTGATCCCTCAGTAACTCAGTCTTTATCAGGTGTTGGAGAATTTTGTAATTCAATAATATTTTTCCTTTTAAACATGTTGTAATAAATATATTTTACTCAAACCGTGTTCTGAAATTTACCATTCAGTTAACTTAAAAGTACGACTCTTTTCATAATAATAATAAAAATAATGGTTTTTCGGAATAGCAGTTATTCTGATGGGATCCCGGATTGTTGCACTTGTAAATGATCCAAGTATGTTCCAGATAGAGAGTTCATAAAAGGCAAGATCAAATCAAACAATCAAAGAATAACAGGAAAAGAGGGAGACATTGTTTTTTAAACGGCAATCATTTCGCTTTTAAGTTTTTTTTTTCCTTCTGAAATTAAAATAAAAATAAACAATGATTTGAGACGGGCAGTTACCTTATATTTAAATAGTTTAAAATAAATCAAAATGCTTAATTTTTATCTCCTAATTTACATGTTAGGGACCAAAATAATGTTTTCCAATCAAGATATAATTACAAAGCTATTAATTAAAAAGACAAGTTATTATAAATGTTTCAGAAAGCACTATATTTGACTGAATTGTTTATTTCACTCTTGAGATATCGGGTTTTAAGAATCCTGAAATGTAATATTTTCTATAAAGCATGAATGGCTATATAACAATTTAAGTTAAGATTTAGCATTATATGCAAATATTATTTATCACTCGAGGAAACTGTGATGTATTGAATGAACAGTTTGAATCCTCGTTGCCTCAATGAAGCAATAACTTGCATAAATTTATGCAAATGATATCAAGTGTCTTGAGAGATTTATCACCCTAGAAATGTGAGAGATTATTTCCTAATAAATCGCTTAATAGAGGAGAAACGTATCAGTTTAGAATGAGACAAGGATGATTTTACTATTACTTTCGGGATTGTTTATAAAAGCGAAATGTGCGTTAAATCAATTATATTTACATTATTAATCATGAAATCAGTTTCGAATTCCACTGTGTCTTATTGCATTAATATTCTTCTGTTGCACTTTTTAAAATATATAATTCTATGTCTGGTTTCAATCAATTAATTTAGTTCTCAGAGATGGACTTATGAAGATTCATGTTATTAATTCAATTTAATCCAGATATACTTACACAAATAGATATAATACACTGCAATCATTGGGAAGGATAGGGGGAGATAAAACTGATTTCTCTGTTCTGGGCTTAATTATTTGTAGTGAATGAAAAAAAAACATTATTTATTTCAATTTCAAATTTTTATACATAAATTAAGAATATGCGCATTTGCTAATTTGTCATGGAAATTGAAGTTTTAATATTCTGTTAATTAAAATACACTTTCGGCGAGCGTATTCTATTTATCCTATAAACCTGCGCAAATGTGAAACTTCAAATAAATAATTTTTTTTCAAATACAATTGGACTCTATATAAATAACTCAAAAACATATAAATTCTTCTCTTATTCAAAATAATAAGGTATACCTCAAAGTTAGAAGCTTTTATTACAAAAAGGAATTTGAAAATGGATAAAAATGAAAATCTTTGCATCTATTCTGAATTTTAGAAAGAAAAACTATAGGAGTTAATTAGAATTCATTTTCATGCCATCACGTTTCATGAATAACTTTTGAACCATTGACTTCTTTGCCATTTCTATACTCAAATGCGCATAAAATGAATATGTTTTAATAAAATATAATATTGATAACATGAAATATATTACATTACATTTGACATGCTCTTAAATACAATGTTATATATTATTATTCATTTAGCCACAGATCTATCTCTTCGCTATTTAGTGCTGCTCCGTTTTTAGCAAATGCAATTTATTTTATTCCAGAAAAACATTAAGCGGTAGCAGGCGGATTTTAAGAAGAACGATTATCTTTTCTTTCTTTTTTTCAAAGCCTATATACTTCCGCCTTTTTTTCAGACTTTTCTTTTTCTCTTTTAGATAAAAACTAAGGAAATTATACTATAAAGCTAAATTTGAAACATCTAAACTGGATTTAAATTAATCCCTTAGTCTGTTAGCGTAAGGGGAAACTGATGACCGGCGGTTAACAGGCAACTGGAGCAGTTTTACTTCCACAGCAAAACTATTTTTATTGTTTCTCTTATCCCAGATTTCCTTCCTCCTATAATCTTCAGCAGCGTGGGAAACTCGCCAGAGTAAACGAGCTCCTAAAAGTCAGAGTGAGTAAAATAAAGCCAAAAAGTGAAAAAGATAACAGGAGTTTGATTTCGCAGTCACTCCTGATATTTCTTTGCTGTATCAACTGGAATTGTCGATTCCTGTTCCTCCAGTTAAATGTTAACGACGATCAAAATTGTTTCTTCCTCTTCCTTGAGCAGTTTTTCGTTTCTTTTTTATTATTATTTTCTCGTTTCTTCTCATCTTTATCAAATTGTTTTGTCAGTGCTGTAAAGTGTTGACGGAAGTACTGAACAACTTCAAAATGATGAAGCCGCAGCAACCACCACAATGCAATCTAGAGAAGCAACGAGCAAGTGAATAGAGCAAGCTCGTTGAAAGTTAAGATATTTCCGGTTTAAAAACAAAGAAATATTTTAATAATTTTTAAAGATTCTCTCCCAGTGCCCAGTTTCTTTTAAAACCTCTAGTTTGGTGTGAGGCATACTTTAAAAATAGAAGAATCAGTTTACATTAACAGAGAGAAAATTATAAGTAAAACTTATAATCTGTTATTCACTTCTTACATTAGTTAAAGAATATAATTCTGAAAACTGTTTGATGATCAACAGATGATAAAACATCGAAATTAATACGTTAATCCCGATTTCTTATCTATTTTTTAGATAAAGTTTTATAGCAAATTCGTGAGAAAAAACCCTAAGACCAATTTTTTTAATGCAATTGAGCTGCTAATAAGGTAAAACCATACTTTACTGTGGCTGATATCGACTAGCAAAATTACATTTTATCATATTTGCACTTGCTAGCATGCTAATTAAAATAGCATTTTATGTTTACTAATATTATTATTTTTAAGAGTATTTATTGAATTGGAATAATGAAATTTCATTTATTCATTTATTTCCTTTTTGATTGGTTTCGTTTATTTTTATTTTTGAAATAAGCGAAATATTTTTTTTTTGCAATATTTCTATTTTTATGTGCTAATAAACATGCATTAATTAAACTCTTATAGCATCATTATTATACTTTTTCCCATTCAACACATTTTATATTTAATTTGGATTTGTTATATTCTTTGAAATATGTTATATTTTACATTTTTATTGTTAAATAATAACACTGAAGAACATCAGCACTATTTTGAAATATATTCATTTGGTCGAAAAGAAAGGCATGAATTCTAGCTGTTAGGCTTTTACTGAAGAGAGCTTTCGTCAATTATGTACACAAATTTAGTGCTGAAATCCGTGCAATATCATTTAATGAATGCAAGAGTTAATGTTAAATAATACTCACATATATATATAACTGATCTGTAAGAGATTTAGTAAAACACTTCAAATTATTTTTCTCTGAATTTTATTCAAAGTCAGAAATAAATAGGGTATATTGAAGTCCAGACTTTGTATGGCAAGCAATTAAATATTTTCTTATGAAAATACAGATTTAAAATGGGAAATGTTGCCACTTAAAAAAAAGAAAATGTAAAAGTTCAATTTGAATAAACATGCATTTCATTTATGAATAAAAATAAAGTAAAATTCTTTTGAAAATCATATTAAGACTTTCGATATCATATTTTTGTACAATTATATCAATATTTTAATATCAAAACAGATTAGTTTTCATTTCAACAAATAAGAAGAACTGATAAAAACATTTTAATGAAATTTTGAAAAAAAAATGAATTTAGAAATATAATTTTCAATAAACATTTCATGTTTATTTCTTAGATAGTATTGAATCAAGTTTCTTAAAGTTTTTTTTTATGGGCGTTGCATTTACTGACAAAAAATTATTTTTTGTCAATATAGTTTATTCATATTCTCAGTTTTATTTCAAAATTTAAAAATTATGACTTTCACGGTATATATTTCATACATTGGGAATTTCACAATTTTCATATAGGTATTATGAATTTTCCATTTCTAATACTGCATAGGAAAGCTTTCTTAATTTTTATTCATGAATTATAATTATCCATCAAAGAAAAAAAGCATTTTTCTAATATGATCTACCTTTTATTGAATTTATATTTTTATTCTCTAATTTTTCAACACAAATTGTCGGTGTAAAGTTTGTCAATAATTCTTAGTTAATTCTGGGGTAAGATTAATTAATTTCTTTTGTTTGAAAAATCAATTTTAAAATAAATTAAATAATAAGTGCAGAACTTTAGCTACCAGCTAATCTTAATCAAACGATATCAATTAATGCAGTGTACAGCGCATTAATTTAAAATGTCGTTTCAAATTATCAAAGGAGAGAGGTATCACAATTTTCTTTGTAATTGGGTGAGAGCATTATTTCCTTTGGTTCAGTGTTTAAATATTTGATTAATTTTTGCCATCGAATATGCATATAATAAGGTCATCGAGATGTTTAATCTAACAATAAAGCAAAAATCAAATGATGAAACCTAACTGAAAAATCAAACTTCATCAACAAAAATTAAAAGATCCATTCATAGTCCGGACTAGAATTTTTCCAATGAAGCTTCTTTAAATAAAAGCAAATATTTGTTACTGATTTAATTCAGATTTCAATAACTTGATCCTATAAGGTTTAACTATCTAATGAGATATTTATTGATTATATAAATTAAATGTTATAAAATGACATTTTCATCTTGTAAAACTCTTGAGTATTAAAATAGTTATAATAAAAAATGATTCAGGCATTTAGTTTTGATTTTCTAGATGGAGATTACTACAAAAAGTCGGGTATGTTTCATTTCTCAAACGAAAATTAAATTCAGAGTAAAATGTTCAGAAATCGTTTAATATATAACGAGGTAATTGCATGAAATTAGAAAATAACCCTTTTTGTCACTTTGTTCTATTTGAATGCGCATTTTTGAATTAAACAGAATATTAGTTAATGGTTATAAAGATGTCTAGGTCTTAGAAATTTTCACTCTGTTGGTTCTATTATTAAAAAAAAGAATTAATATTCATATAAAATGGAAACAAAATATACAAATATGTTCTTTAATGCAAACTTTCCTTTATATGAAAAGGGGTGTTATTTATAAATTAACTGTTTCGAAATTTTTTTCCTTTTTAAAAAAGAATAGAAAGAGAGAATAAAGTTGTAACATTGCCGTCTTCTTTATTAGAGACTTTTGGCTAGAGTAACACAGTCGTTACTGTTTTGTAACGGAAGTTATTAATTTTGTTAATACAAAGTATATAT
>JAPMOR010014686.1:277482-293024 GCA_026543865.1 Argiope aurantia | reverse complement strand
TTTGTGGAATATTGATATAGTAGTTTTTGAATCTATTTATATTGCAAAATTATTAATTTATTAATTATAAATATGTCATATGATTGTAAAATTTAGCAAAGAAAAAAAATTAGAAACCATAAACACACATAAAAAGGGCTCCAAAGAGTTTCAGGCAGTAGAAATATCTTTCTAAAATGATGCTGATTAAACGCTTTCGTAATTATGCATTTTTGTTACTATTGTTTTATACACAATACTTTTGTCTTTCGATTTAATAGGATTAATTTTTGATATAAGAAACCTCCTGTTTTCAATTCATTATTTTATTATATTTTTATTAACATTTGTTAAAATTAAAGGTATATTCAAGTAATGCAACCTCTTTCTAAAATGCCAATTAAAAAACAAAAAAGTTATTATATTTTTTTAATTAATAAAATAATAGGAAAATATATTATTTTTGTAGAAACTCAAATTGTGTCATACATTAAAACGAGTGTTATTCAGCAACCATTTCTTCAAGTTTTTTTTTTTTTTTTGATAAATTATTTTTAATATGTAAATTCCTGAAAGGCAGTTTGTTTATAACTTTCAATTCCCTAATTATAATTTCAGGGCAGTAATATATTTCTTTTTATAAATAAGTAATATAAAATATTCAACAAATACATTTATATAAATATGTAAAGTTCTTACCAAAATTTTCCCATTCTTTCTCAAAGTAGGCTAAAGAAGAAAGAAAACACTTACCTTTGTCAGAGCATTTAAATAGCATCCAAAGATCTACTAAAGTGAAATGCTTGCTATGCCTTCCTTCGAATAAAAAGAACAACGAGATTTGAATTTTTAAATTTATTGAATAAAATCATTGTTCTCTCATGACCTCTACGTTTATTTACTCAAGTGACACTGATCGCAACTATTCAATGATGATGCAGCTGGTTTTGAGGAGAAGTGGTACAGTAACATTTTATTTGTTATAACTCAGAATTTATTTTAAAATATTACGCAAGGTTGAAGAAAGCATAATTGCTTTTATTTTTATCTCTCGATAAGTATTAAGCTAATAATATTTCCAAACGATTCATGGTAGAAATTGTTTTGTGACTTCAGAGCAACAGAAGTATTTTGTTAAACCTATTCAACTCTAATTACCTGGAAAAACTTACCTTTCACTTGTTTGATTTGTTTGATGAGATTTTATTGAATTCTTACAAAATGCATTCGAGCATCTTTGACTTTTTTTTAAAGCAAAACTGTCTTAAAATCATATTAGTTTTTCTCTTTTTCCTTTTTTAAATTTTGTTTTTAATAAGTTATGGCAGATAAATAAAAAGGAATGGAAAACATTTGAAAGAAAATTTCAGAGTTCGAATGCTGCAACGTCTTTCTTTGCAGTAAATTTAAGCAAGCGGAATATAACTAATTCGAAGTTAGTAGGGTCAAGATAAAAACTCTATTTATCCAAAAATTTAATTTAAATAAAACTAGGTCTAAATGTGAGTATAGCAAAAAAATGTCAATAAAGATTTATTTTTAATACTTGAAAATTTTGATAAATAAACAGACAGCAATTTTTAATTAATGAAGTGATAATAATTATTATGAAGGGTATTTGTAAATAACAATTTCTATGAATGATTAAGTAATAATGAGACTTCAAAATAATCAAGACAATTCACATCTACCAACTTCATTTAAAAAAAAAAAAAGAGTATTTATTACTATTTTTGATTAAATACATTAATCATTAAGGCTCTGAAGTAAATCTATAACCTAATAAGAAATTATTCATTTATAGTCGCTGAGAGTACAATGAGATTTTATTGAGTTCTTTTAAAATGCTTTAGAATATCTTTGATTTCAAAATAAATAAATAAATAAATAAAAAAATAAAGCTGTCTTAAAATCATTTTTTTTTTTAGATTTTTAAGTTATGTTTGATATTTTTATAACTTTTTGCAAATTTTATTGACTTTAAAGTAACCAAAATGAACTAAAATAATAGATAATAATTTCATATTATATAAATAGGAAATTGAAGGGACTGATGAAATAAGTGAAGTTCAAATTAAAGCCGAATTCAAATTCAAAACATTCGAATTAGCCAACACTGTGTTAGTAAGAGACATGTATAAATAAAGTCTTCAAATTATTTTTTAAATAATAAACATTGCGGTATTCCTAATATGCAACAAAAAATGTATGGCGTTATAATTTATGCAACTTTGGAAATATTAATGCTATAAGGAAATATTAATGTAATGGCCAGTAAAACAAGAAATAGTATCTTTCATTAAGATATCATACTTTTGTTTTAGTTTTAATGATATGTTTACAGCTTCTCGTTTTGAAAAGTACTTTTAAATGCAAGAAATTAAAACAAATTACTCACGACATCGAATTTCCACTACTTCTCAAACTCCTTAAATTGCTTTACGCCTGAGATAATGAGACTGCCTGTTGACAAAGCAGCAGACGCTCGTAATTATAATCACGCAGCGCTTAATTAATTTTAAGGAGATTATTAAAATAAGTCTTTGCTTTAAAGCAATCGTCGCTCCAAAGCAGCTCCGGCCCTAAATACTCTTTTTATTCTTACGCAGCTATTGGGCTGATTTTCGATACCATGTTTCACTGGTGGCGAAACTTTTGATTGAATCTCTTGATGGGCTTTTAATAAGTTTTGATAATAACCGTTTATAAACTTCGGTAATAGCTGAGTAAACAAAACACCCGGGAGAATACGCTATGATACTTCCATAAATAAACAAATGTAGATTACTTCCAAGATAGGAAATAAGTGTTGGCAGCATTAGGACTTTGAGACGATCAAAAGTGACTTACTGGACAGTTACTCCATTAAGCGAAATGATCCCAAAAAAGTTATTTTCAGCCAAAAAATGTAAATTACCGTTTGGTACGTATTAATCATAATGGGGGTTGCATCTTTTAGTAATTCCTCCTCATATTGGGTTAAGTTTAGTTGATTTAGCTTGCTTTCCTATATTATAATAAAAAAATTGATATAAGTCTTGATTGGAAATAAAAATTATATATATTCTGAATATTTTAAAAAATCAAATAAGGAAAAAGAATCACATTTGTAGATGCAGTTATTGACAAAAAACAATACTTATAAAAATTTATTTTTAAAAGTATACAAAATATTATAGAACTATACTAAGATGCTTTTAATTGTTGTCTTGGTTAAAAAATAGTTTTAATAAAGCTAAAAGTATTTCAGCTTTTAGTTCTCAAAAATACTTGGTTTATTACAGAAAGTATTTGTTAATGTTCAGTTTTATTTATTTTTTTCTTTGTCCTCTTTTTTGAAAATTTTCAGCTGACTTTAAAAAAAGTCCGATATGTTAGAAATGTTAAAAGTATCTTACAGAAAAATGCATGTTAAAAAATGGAAGAACCTTTAAGTAGAGGACTGCTATCAGCATTTCAAATGCCTTTAAGAGAGTGCAGATAAAAGAAAACAAATAAAAATTTTGAGCGATTGCTTTATAAAGAAATCAGCTTTTAATACTCTCATGATCTTGCAGGTTAAAAATAAATTCCTAATTGATGAATGGAAATTATTTTATGTCTTCGCTAAAAAATTCGCTAATCACCCATATGTAAGAAGTTTTTTAAGAAATAGGCAAATAATTCTATTGATCAATAATACATACATTCCAAGGCAATCCTTGGCTAAACAGAAAAGTGTTCGCATTTTAAATTCCTTTTTGTCGATTGTCTTATGTTTAAAAATTTAAATCAATAAAGGCGAATAAAGTGTTTGAATAAGTTAAAGCTTCTATTTCTATTAAAAAACTACTATGTTTTGTAATAATCGTTTCGTTTTACTTAAAAGTTTTTAAGTCACTACTTTTTGGTGTCCAGTTAAAATTTTGACGTCTTAAGAACGGACACTTTGCTTGCCTTGCATGGGGATCCTATTTGAAAGCAAAATAAAAATTCCGGTATAACTAAGTTAAATTGCAAGTTAATTGAGGGCATTACATTACGAGAAAGGTATTTCATTGTTGATTTAATTTATATCTTTTAAAATGTCATATCAAAAATTTCACTTTATATATTTTATAAATTGTTGACAAATGTGGAATTTTCGCTATTTTTACCATTGTTTTGTGAAGTTTGGGAAGAACTGCCTTTTATAAGCTTAAAATAGAGATTTCCAGTCTTATCGTGTTGTACCATTACAATTTGAGCATTACAGTTATAGTATTATTTTAAAATGCAGACCATGAGATAACCTTCCTTTACAAACTTTTAAATACGCCTGTGTACTTTGATGCTCATGATAATCATTTGATATTATAAAAGAAATTCTGTAACATGCATGTGAGTACATTTTTTATCATCTTAATCTGTCAGTTATTTTTCAAGTTTTATTGTGGATTCCCTACATCAGAGTCTAACCTAATAGACGATTTTTAGAAAAGAGGTTACTGAATTAATGAAACCAAAATCAACAGAATCAGGAAACTAATTAATAGAATGGAAATGAGGGTTTGTTCCAAAGTGCCCAAATGAAGTATAAATTTACGCATTCTGATTAATGAATTTACGCTGGTGTTAATTATTTTAAATAAAACAATGCTCGGAATAAGTGAAAAGGATTTTGTTTATGTTAGGAGGAATTCAAGATTTCAAGAAACATTGGTTATAAATGAATAATTAGAAATTTTAAGAAGTTAAAAATAAGTTTCGCTTTTACGAAATGAGACGTGGTCGACTTATGCCACTAAACATCTAAGCTTTGCCACCCCTTCCCCTTTCTTTAATGCCTTAAGAAAGTTCTTCACTTTTCTAAGCTATATAAAATGTTAAATTTAAACTTAAAAATGTTAAAATTGATGAATTACAGCTGCATCATCTCATAAAAAGTGCGATCAGTTGTATTAAAATATACTACTGTCTCCAAGAACATTTATTTCTATTTGTATAGTTTTTGCTGTGAGGAATATTTTTGTTTAAATGATATATACTCGATAACAAAGGCAATTTTGCATTCTGATGCCACCCGTCATTGGGGGAAAAAAACGAAATTCAGAATATTTCATAAACATTCTGGATTTCGGAAATTTGATAACAAACAAAATCATTACATACAAGAAACAGTTTCTATAAAAACACAAAAAAGGAAAAAAAAAAAAAAAACTTTGTCACACATTAAAAAAACTTGATTTTATCAAATACCATGAAGAATAGTTCAATTATGTTTCTTACTTCCATAATGTTCGAGAATAAAACTTTTTCTGAGAAATTGTTTTATATAAATTTGATACTGTCTCCATTATCTTCAGCACATTATCTTCTCACCTCATAATGTTCTTTATGTTTGATCATTATAATCTCTATTTAAAGTCGTATAAACCACAATCTTTTGTTAGTGGTAAATTAAATTAAAATTCTAAAGAACTAACTAATATTTTACCTGAAATTTCGAAGCATCAAAATTCTCATGAAAATTTCCTACTTTTTATTCAGATGGAATTGCGCAAAACTAAATCTATTGGTTTTAAGTATCTCTTTCAACAACTTTATGAATCAAATTGTGATAGAATCTTATAAACAGATGTAGGCTTATATTGAATTTAGTATGATATTTATGCCAAGGGTTATCTATATATCTATTTAATCCACGGTTTTTAAGATCCTCCTTGCACCAGGAAAAATGTTAGAAGATATGCAAAAAATAAGTTCAGTGTAAACACATGAACAAAAGCAAAACGTTATATATTTAACTTACCAGTTTCTTTTTCTATTAAATAAAAATTAAAAAAATAAATAATGATAAAAGTAAATTTGAAACACACTAAAATGATATTCATTGACAGGAGTAGATTTTGCATTAATAAGATTTAAATCGGCTTTTATTATTTAAAAATGTTCCTATAAAGTCTCCATTTTTTCTTGATAAAATAATAATAATAATAATAATAAATTCTTAAATGATAAGTCACAGGTTAGTTAGGATAAAATATCAAATGAATAAAAATATCGGAAACCATTTATTCCCCATCTTAGAATCAACAAATGCATTAGGAAATTATGAATTCACAGAAACAAAGTTGTTTATAAATATTTCCTTAGTATAGCGAATCACAAAGGAATGTAATGTTTTTTTATGAAAAAAATTGAATTAAATGTTAATCACTGAATAAGCATTTCTCAAGTTAAAAACTTGTCTTATAATGTTTAACAATCAATCTGAAAACCTTAATTTTTTTATTTGTTTAGATAATTAAAAGCCTTAGTTTGAAACAAATCCAGTACCACAGTATTAATTAAAAATGCCCAATAGAATTGAATTCCGTAGATTATTAACATAAGAAAATAAGATATAATCAATCTTGTCAATTTTTATAAGGTATTTCTACATGTTAAAACATATTAAATATGTTTAATATTTAATATGTTTTAAACTTTTCTGTATGTATATTTAATATGTTCTGGGAAAAATTTCCTGTATGAATTGTGATTTTATTTTGTATAAAAGTTTTCTATGTTAAATATTTAATAAAATTGTCATTTTCACAGTGTTTCGAGGTTAAAGGAACTCATAGATTGATTGTCTGTTACGAAATGTCAAGTTCAAAAGCAATAACATCTATCACATGCTTAATTATCTTACTAGAAAAAAAGTTCAGATTGAACTATTTCTCAATATACTTGATAAGTATATTGAGAAATATGTGATAAGTATCTGTTACAAAATTCTGAAATCCTATCAATGAAACAAAATTATAGCTAAGTAACAAAATTATTTGACCAAATTCCATTTTAAGCATTTTTCAAGCTTTATTTTAAGCATTACTTCGTTAAGAGTTTCAAGTCTGGAATTCTTTTATTCACAAAAAGTGTAACATCTCTGTACGTATGCGCTACAAAACTTCTTTTTTCAATTTTCTTATCTTTAACTTTTTAAATAATGCTACGAAGCTCCTTTTTCTAATTAACTTATCTTTCATTTTCTGTTACTATTTTTTTCCCTTTTGCCCGTGAGAAATGATTTGCAATCGAGGACATTTATTAAGCTGAAGTTTTATTTCTTTACTTGAAACAATTTTTATCTATTAAAGCAACAATTTTTAATTTTATTTATCATAAATTTAAAAAAAAAAACATATGCTTTTAGATTAGAGTAAAAAGAAAATACTAATATAAAAAAATGCGTATTTATTTGTATAACTGAAAATTTATCACCTATTTTTTATATCAAACATGTATTAAATAATTCAGTAACTATTAACGAAAATTTGACTTCATAAGCTTCAGAAATTTTTCCTGGATTTGTTTTCATGCAGCAAACACTCATTTATTATCTACAAAAGGAAATATAATTGCACACAAAATAAAATTCTTTTTCGAACAAAACTATAAAATGGCTTTAAAAATTTCAATCCCTTTTTAATCATTTAAAAGTAGCTTTAAGCTTAATTAATTAAGATGAATCAACTTAACCATTCATCTTTGTGTGTTTGAATGTGATATTATAATGGCTGAGTGTAAATAATTGCATTAAAAGGTTTTACTCATAATTAGAAAAATATATAAAGACTCTTTAAAATGGAGATGCATAATAAACAGGAGGTGCAACAAACAGTAAAATAAATATCAATATTAAAACCTAGAATTTCGCTCCAGCTTCTGATCTGAAATTATTAAAGGCTATTTAGACTTTAAAAAATAGCTTTATATTAAATAAGAAAAAAAATTGTTGAATTTAATTCCTAAACATTTTCAAGCTAAATTAATTTGTCGAGTGATAAGTGTTGACACATTTTTTGAAGTAGCCTTACAAAAATTCCCCAATTTTTCTTTCTTTCCTTTTCTATTCGCTTATGTTTTAAGCGAAAGGTGAGTTTGTAAGTAAATTATATAATTAAATAATAAAATAATATATATATTTACCTAAAATGGCATTAAATTTAACTGAGGATAAATTATTGAGTTACGATTTTTAAATTAAACAATGCTTAAAGCTATTTTCAGTAGTCTTAATTCTTAATCTTATTTCAGAAAAAGTTTTAAATATTTTTTTGAAAATAATTTCGAACAGATGAAAAATAATTCAAATATTATATCGGGAAGTGTTTTGCTTTCGGCGATCGGCCCGGAAATCCCCGTTTCCCCATCGGACTTTTCACCGACGAACTGGAATTAAGAGAATCAAAAAACAAGCTCCTTGGAAGAACCAAAGGAGTCATAATCTTCCAATAAATGTCATAATAAAGTGTTTCCTGGACCGTTTTATGAATTCTAACAATAAGTATTTGAAACTCTATGTGCCTTAGAGTTTGATGTTTCGTTTTATACGAAATTTCATCAATAAAATACGATTTAGGAGGAAAAGATAAAATGAGATTTTTGGCATATTTTTCCCTCATAAAAATGCATTAAAATATATTAAAGATAAAAAATTTTGAAAAAATTATTCAATTCCAGCGATTTTTAAAAATTTGTTATATTGCTTATCATGAAGAAAAGGCTTTCTTTTTTAAGAAATGCAAATTCCTGCTCAAAATAATTAATTAAAAATGGGAAAAAAAACGTGGATACCATTTGGGCAATATTAAGTCATTCGTTACTTTAGTGCAAAAGAAAGGACTTGAAAAATTTTCAAATATGTTGATTTTTATATGAAATATTCAAGTACAAAGTCATTTTGAATTAATTGCAGCTAAATAAGCAAACACACATTTCATATGAGAGAAGTTTGCGAAATCTTTTATTGGTATTTCCCACGCGACACTATTTTGCTAAGTGGATATTTCTTCTCAATATAATATAGATTTAAATCCACATAATTCATGGAATAATGTATACATGGCATTAGAAAGGAAACTCATAAAATAAGGTATTGAATTTTCAAAAGAAAAAAAAATCTAAATACACTACTTTTTAAATGAAAAGGTTAAGAAAAAAATAAATAGTCTCTACTTTAATGCAACAAATGCTTTCTCAACAGTTCACATTTTGTTCATCAGACTACAAATCCTGATTAGATGGTCGATATTTGAATCATAATTTACATAAGTACCCCAATGGCATTTCACAATAGATACATGCTAAAGAAGTGCGACCACATCAATCATTTCATCAACCAGTTGGCAAAATTTCATTTCATTTTCTATTTAGTTATTTTTGTAATAAATGTATCATGCACATAACACATGATTAATCAAACATCTCACCTCGCAATGAGTCCTGGTCGTTTTCGGAATCACTTCCAGACAATGCTCCTTTCTGCCACGGGTGCCACGTGCGTTCTCGAATTCTGCTGGATCTTGCTCCGGTGAACTTAGTTGGGTCCAGGATATCATCCACGGAAAATGGTGTGTGAGACATGGGTGTCTGGGCCTGTAAAGCTGGTAACATCCCACTTTTTCCCTTCCCATGAACATCGAAATCGCCAAGGCTCACTTCTGGATTTGATCGCTCCGACGGGGAACCACCATCCATGACCAGACGGTCAATACCGACTGAAAAAGGTTCCACCTGAGGAACAGTACCTCAGAAAGCTCTCTGAACAATGTTCATTTAACCCTTAGCTCACTCAAAGCTAGTATCAACAATCTTTGTTGAGTCCTTATCTTATTGTGCTAATCTGTGTATTCTTCCTTAACCAATAAGTACTCAGATTGTTTTTGACATCTGAACACTGGGGACTCGCCTTTGCCTGAACTCCATGTGGACTAGGTGCGTGGTGATCTTCTAAACAGAGTCGATGGGTAAGTAAACCACGCCCCTTCTCGCGATTGGTAGAAACCGTCGCTCCTCACTCGCGTGAGTGGCAGGTGTGACGTCAGAGAAGGCGGAGCGTGGAAAGTCGACTGTGGGCCGCAAATCCTATCTGTTGAGCTGGTAATCATTGAGGCTTTACTGCTGTGGGGGAAAAAGGGTGAGAACGGTCAGCCTTCTAAGGCTACTCATTTGGGCCATTATCGGGCGTTTGGAGACTCGGTAGAAAATTGGTAGGTGATGGTAAGGTGGGTGAAGGATGGTTTAGACAGCGTCTTTCATGGCCCGTCTCTCGTTCCATTGGGTAATCATGCTCATCTGGGTCTATGTTTGATCTGAAAACAGGGTGCACGCCAGCCATCTGCTGCTTTATTAGCTCTTCCATTTACAAAGCATTCGTTCCCTGTTCGTTTTCAGGGTTTTTCCTCCCTCTGCAAAATCCCTCAGAATTAATTAGCTCTAAAAAAGGAGTCATGGGGTCGAGTTGACATGAGAAGAGACTGAAAAGCATAGACACGTGTTTGCGGGGTGGAATCTCAGAGTCCGTGATTTAGGCATACTTTTAAAATCTAAATATATATAAAAAATTAAATTAAATAACTGTTGAATAAGGCTATAAAATCCAGGCCAGTGCTTGCAAAATTATTTAGTTTGTCAGCAGTTATAATTTAATAATGTTTTCAAGTATTTGAAGTTATCCAAATTAGAGAAGAATAACTTATTTAAAGGCAACGCTCATAGAATAGCTAGTAAATATTAAGAATGACTTCGAACATTTATGCAGAGGTTCCCAGAATTTTTTCATCTCAATATCTTAGAATTTTAATAAAATGCTTTTGTGGCATTTATATTTTGAAGAAATTTTTCATTAATTTCTTCTTATCATGCGCGAAAAAAACTTTGCATAAATTAGAAATTTTAGAAATTATGTATATCTCTCTAGGTTACCAAATTTCACCGACTCCTGTCAGATACTATGTTTAATATTGAACAAATATTTTGTCTATAATTTTTTTTTTCTAATAATATCAATGCTCATAATTAAACAGGGTTTTTATCGGTTTAAAGGTTTTATCGAAGACGAAATTTTTCAAATAATTCCGTTCTGCTTTTGATTATAATTAAATGAAAATTATTTCGTTCTTGATTCGCTTCAGTTTCTATACTCTCTCAAGCAATTTTTCTGTTGTTTTAACACACTTATTATTTTTAAATTAAATTGATTTTGAACCGAATATCCGAAGTAGATCTATCTTGAAAATAACAAGAAAAAAGTTTTGTGTTTATCTTCAATAAATTAGTATCTGAATGCAGAGTTTTAAATTTATTTGCTGTTATAATTAATTTCAAATATTTTAATGTACGAAAGTAACTTTTTTGTGTGACTACATTATGTGAACGCAAAATTTCTCTTCTCTCTCTATCATTTAGAAAATGTTGCGTGAATCTATATAAGTGAGTCTAAGAAATTTAAGAAAAGAAATTAGAAAAACTGACTTCGAATTGAATTTTTAATTTTAAAATTAGCTAAACCAGTTAAAAATTCGTTAACTGCTTAGTCAAAATTGCTCTCTTTTTAAATAATAAGGTAAATTATTTCATTAATAAATGAGTAAATTATTTCTAATTAATCTAAGAAATGAAAAAATAATAGGGACATCATTGCGAATTGATGCGCAGCGTACGTTTATTCAAAAATCAAACATTTTTCAATAATTTTCATCTTTATTTCAAGTTTATCACATTTCAAATAATAGCGACTACTACATTTTTTATCATGACATTTTCCGTGCCTTTTCTATTGTTAAAAAATTCATATCTGGAAACATTATACATTAAAGCTTAATTTTGCATAGATTAGTTAAACAAACATTTCGTTTGCAAGCTTAAATTTATGATAAAATTCTTTTTGTCAGGATATCACGAATGAATTTTGATTATGTCTTATCAGATTTCACACTAAGTAATATATCTCATCACCAAGAAAGTATTAGTAATTTCTCAATGGATTTGATATCCGATCTAATAAACTTATTCATTTACTTCATCTTTCTTCAGCTTCTGAATTCAAAACTTTCAGTAATTTTGCTTATCTTTATTTTAGGTGTGAGCTTGAAAGAAGCCGCAAATTCGTTTAAAATGACTATGTTTTAATTGCATTTTATAGTTAAATTTTTATGGAAATGAACTGCTTGCAATGAACCAGACATTTGAAAGCTGTTTTCCCTGGCCCAATAATTAAATTTCGCCTTATGCAAATAATCTAATAAAATGAATATTTCGCGAAAATTTGATATAGTTTTTATATAATGAATATTCGACTTTCTGGGAGAAATAAGTCTAAAGAAATGGGTTTTAATTTCAAAGTAAAGGAATAAGATTTTTTTTTTAATTAGCTCTACGTTTTTCTCATATACTGCATAGGCATGCAGCATTTTTTAAATTTACAAATTTCAGCTTCAATGTTTAATGGAACTGAATTACTTAATATATGTTTACTATCACATAAGCAATGGAAAACTCATTTTGTCTACATTTACTACCAAATAAGCGATGAGACATTCGTTGCTTATGTTTGTAGTCGAATAAGTTGGTAAATTAATAAAATTATTTTCCCAAGGTGATTGAGGAATAGTTTTAAATATATTTAGCATTTTTTTTTGTATTCTTAAATATTAAATTCCCTTTTTTTAAAAAAAGAGAATTTAATATTTAAAAAAAATTGTATTTAAAAAAATTGTATTTAAAAAAATTTAATATTTTAAAAAATTTGTAAACTTTCTTTTTTTTAGAATTAGACAAGTTTTTATTTAAGAGATCCGGAAAGGAATTTCCATTAACGTTTTCCTAATTTTAAGTTTCAAAATGCAAATTATTTTCTAAGTTTGTTTCGATCGACTGGAGTAAGGAAATGTATTTATTTATTTACTTTTTTGCATGATCCATCCAAAATTCGTTTTATTTTCAGTTTGATGACATAAATTGTCTGAATCCAGCACATTTCTTCCTTTTTATTAGATGGTTGGGAGAAAAATAAATGTTACAACATAAAAGTAAAGTGAATACTGAAAATGCTCGACTCTTTCAAAGATTACATGCAGACCATCTGAACCCAGCAGGTTTCTTATTTTTCGTTTGATGTTTTTGAGAGCGCAGTAAATGCTACAAATTTAAAGTGAGTAAATGTAGAAAATTATCTAAATAATAGTTAGAGCAGTGTTTTTTTTTTTTTTTTGAAAAATACGGCCTTTTGATTTTTTTGGAAGTAATTTCTTATAATTTCTTTTTAATTTAGTAATTTTTTATAATTTTATTACAAGGCATACAAAAATCCTCCTAAAATATCGAATATTGACGTTAAAATTGAAACGAAGCTAAAATCAGAATCCTGATCGTATCGGTCTTAGTGGAATTGCTTAATCCTTAGATGTTAAATTCATTTTTATGCTAAATTCAAATAACTTTTGCGAAAATTTAGTCATTTAGAATAAAACTATTGAATTGATCAGCTTACTTATAAAATTCTAAAGACCATATACCTGGATAAAAGTAGGAGATAAGACTTACGAGTAAACTGTACATGTAGGAGACACCGAATTAAAATTTAGAGTGACTGGCTTATCCTTCAGAATCAAAGGTTTCAATGTTTTCCTTTAGTAACATTTATCTCAATTAAGAATGTAAAACCCTCGCAAGGAAATTAAAATATAAAAGATGTAAGCTATTTTATTTTATTCATTTATTTTTATTTATTATTAGGTGAAACTATTGTTTTGTGTATGGTAGAGACAATGATAATAACAGAAAAAGCAAAAGGCGAAGAATATGAGTAAAATGATCTAGAATAATTTTTTACTGGAAAGAGGCGGTGAACTCATTTTCTAGAACTGGGTCTTTAAACTTTAAACCCCAAAGGGCTTGGAGTTGTAAAAAGAATAACAACAGTTACTTTCGAAAAATCCATCAATATTACCAAGTAAGAAATAACAAAATTAGACTTAAAGTATTAATTATAAAATTTAAAATATTTTAGAAATTTCATATCAAGTCACTTTAATTTAATTAGTCACTCAAATTCGTTTTTCATATACAATTAACATACTTCATCTTTCAGATGATTAGGAATGCGTGATATTGTTCAATATTATACAGTATTTCGAATATTGTACGATATCATACAGTATTATACAATATATGTGTATTATTGTAGAAACTGTATTCTTTCCCTGTATAAAAATGACTAAAAATAGATAGTGAGTTAACAGTTTATAAGATGCCCAGTTCTAGAACCGGATAGATTTCCTAGAAAATCATACATCATTTGTCACTGTTAGGAATTGATCTTATATAGAAAGTTCACCAGAAATGATAAGTGTAAAGGAAGAAGTTGAGACTATGGAAATAATTAAGGACGAATTTGTGATTTGACAAATGATGATTGATTTCCTACCATCCATGCTGTGCAGGTCAGAATAGCCAAAGATAAGAAGCAAATACATGACAGCTGTACAAGTAGGAAGTAAATGGTAAAGCGAAATGCGCAATAAAACATAGACACATATCATTTATAGCAATCAGAGTTTCCTACAGTACTGAGGCACTGTATATCATTTGTCATGATTAGCGTGGTTTCTATGTAGAGAACTCATTATAAATTTTATAACTCAATAAATCATTTATTATTCTTGGAAACGTCGAAAAATAGCTTTGAGACTTGACGAATGGTGTCCAGATGCAATGAGGAAAGGCTAACTTGTGAAATAGCTTAAGATGAAAATCAAATGTTACCATTACTATATGAAAAGCTAAGGTATAGTAGCTAACAAAAATAATGGGACACCTCTGTAACTTTGCTATTATAATCGCATCTTCACAAAATCGATGTCGATGGAAATTGCTCATGTAGGCAGATTTATTTAGATTGATAAACTAATTAGACCAGATAATTAGCAGAGTTAATTGATTAGTGCTATGTTTTTGTAAATACTTCAAAATTCTTAGGATTACGATGTTTTAATGTACCAGCTTTCATGTCATGTAAAAATTTATTATATTACTATTCAATTTTTCTTACCACTTTCGTATTTAAAAAATTGATAATTTTTTAAAAAAATTATAAAGTTATTTCATCCACTTGTGTAGTAAAATTATGTTCATTAAATAAACCAAAAATAATTTGAGAAATGTATTGCAGTTTCTGCGGTCAAAAGTTTTTATGATCAATTTAACACTTTCATCGCGAGGGACGAGATAACTCGTGTTCTAGGAATATTCGCTATTTCTATATTATTGCAGCACATCTTATATATATATATATATATATTAGTGTGATGAGAAAATGTTGAAATGCTAATTAATTAACTATATTAATTAGCCCGGCTTATCAGTGTTTCCATTCAAATAAAGCTGTGTCCTTGAGCCATTTTCATCGACGCCAGCTTTGTGACGATGCGATAATAAATAGCAAAGTTACAGAGGTGTTTCATTATTTTTGTTGACGACTGTATCACAATTATTTGAAAAAGTATCACTGCTATATTCGGTCAAGAATATGTTTATAATATAGAAGACGAAGTTTACTGTAAAAAAAAAAAAAAAAAAAAACTTTCATTGATGCTATTATGAGTCACAAAAGCGAATTTTGAAAAGCAGTGCACAACATCTGCCCAGGATTATAAAAAAATAATATGGTATCTTTAAAAAACAATTTTTATCTGAAAATGCTTCATTTAATAATTTTCGTCGAAAAATTTTTATTTATTGAATTCAAAATAACAAATATATATATATATATATTC
>JAPMOR010014686.1:264098-277382 GCA_026543865.1 Argiope aurantia | reverse complement strand
ATATATATATATATATATATATATAACAGACTGGGTTTCCTCACCAAGTTTCGCTAACAAAATTAAAAAATCGATAAATTCGACTGTTATCATTTGAGATAGTCTATGCTAAGTTTAGATGTTTTCAAATTCTGTAATGAGTAATAGAGCGTATGAGTAATAGTATTCGTAAGGACGTTGATATCAAATACTATTGAGACTAATTGATTTGCATTTAATTGAGAATCTTTGTGGACAGTTTTTGATAATCGATTAAATGAAGATGACTGAGGCGCAGTTCAAAGAGCGTCTAATTTTCATTGATGTAAATGAATGATATTCTCCAGACAAGTCTTTTGATAAGTTCAAAATCTAATTTATCAAATGAAACTCTTCCATCAACTAAGCAAATAATTTTTTAGGTGCTTTTCGATATTTCATTGATAATAGCATCAAATTCTTTTTAATCCTGGCAGCCGGGTAAAAATCAAATGAGTCCATATAGTCTAAATCCACATTGTTTACAATAAATCCTTCTTGAAATTGCGATATAAACAAGTGATATGTTTTGTATAAATAAGATAGAATACAACTTTTATATACATGTTTTTAAGATAAAAGTTTTCATTTCTGAAACTGAAGAAAACTCTTCTATCTTCAATAATCTTTCCTCTATGAAATATATCTATGACTTGGCAGTAAACTCTATTATGAGCAATAATAAAACTTATTAGAATTGAAATGCATTCCTGAAAATAAATAAGTAAGTTTTTTACTATTCATTCAAAAAATTAATTGATGATTGAAGCAAGAAGAGAAAGCTAAAAATTAAATATCTCAAAATATGTGGACGCATATCTAGAAATAAGGACACAACTAAGACATGAATGTCGTTTAAAGTCTTGATTTGTCTTGTTAGATTAATATCCGTATTTAAAGCTGTATATGATCTATTAGAGATTTACATTGTATTCTGGTCATCGTCGTTGTCATATCTCAACGAAGACGTTGAAATGGCACTTAATTCCTCCAAACAATTCCTGAAACTTCATAGACATCAGGATCATCGCCGACACAAAGTATATCAGAGCAGGCCTGTTTTACCATTACATGACCTTCGACACCCACCAAAGGGAGCCGCAACAATGGGCATTTGTAAGATGAACGAGATTTCATCGCAATTTCGTCTCATCTCAATTCTGGGTCTCTACGTAAATTTCTATTTGCATTTAATTTAACTCTGATTTTTTTTTCATAATGAAAACCAATTGTTGTTGCTCAATACTTAAATGCTGTTTATTCAATTGATTATTGTATTAAAGAACATAATTGATTCCCTCCTTTTAGTGCCAGTCCTGGAATACACGGAGCCTTGGCAGGGCAACATACTCGGCGGAAATCAGGAGAAATAAGTTTCCGAATTACCATTCCTCTGACAAGAAGGTAGGATTTTCTACCAGGACATCGCAGACTCTTTCATAGTAAACGTACGAATACTTCATCGATACATTGAAAGTGTCATGGAAAAAAATCATATGATTGGTTTTAGTAGGTTAGGTGTTAATTATATATTTTGTTTGTCACTAAATATTTAAGTAAATAAAATATATTTTTATTTATAAATTGTTAGATGATGTTTATTTTGTTTAGAGTTGTCTTGTTTTATATTATTCCTCATGGATCTATTATACAACTATAAGATTGAAAAATAAATGATAAATTATATAATGTAGTAAAAGTGAAACATACCCGGCAGTCTTCTAAGCCATTAAAAAGAGCGTGTAAAGAAATCGTTAAGTGAATATATATATATATAAATCTAATTTAAATGCTAATTAATTTCCTAATTTTTATCTTAATTTAACTCACATTAACTTCATTCTGAAATGGTTTCTTATTTCCTGATCCAATTCCACCTTTTTTATTTAATTAATGCTGCATGAGCTCTGTAAAAATGCTTTAATCAGCATTTTCACATGCTCCAAGTGGAGGGATAAAAATCTGTCCATTTCCTACTACTATCTATTTCTATTTGCTAGGTCTACACGTGTCAAAGAAATCCTTATCAGAATCTCATAGTATAAAATCACTGGGGAAAAATATTCAACGCTCTTTTGCTCTTCTCTTGTGCCGTGGACTGACGTGTCGTTTCTGTCTTACACATAAATTATGCCTCCCAGGATGGAATATCTCTTATCTCTTCAGCCACGAAACTGCTTAAAAATATGTGTTTTATATTATAATCATATAATATATATAAGTGTATAAAATTTTAGCTTGCTTTACATTTCAAACAAACGATATAGATTGAATTAGACAACCGTTTATTTGATTGGCATCCTTCTTATGGATCTCATTTCCGTCTTTCACAAACGTTTACCTTATTATTGTTATTGGAGAATATAATTATGTGAGTTTTCGGGGGACATGGAGTTTCCAATCTATCTATCTATCTATCATAAAAGAATGCGCAAAAAAATATGAAAAAAAGAAAAGAAAAAGCCAAGAAGCAGGTTATAAAATACTAAAAGTAGGAAATGAGGGGAAAAAATGCAACAAAAAAGGGGGGGGGGTTGAAGAACGAGAATGTTGAGAAAAAAAAGTTGACGCGACAATTATTTGACCCCCAGTGTTAGAAAAGCAGATTCGTCTCTCGACTTAATAATGAACGACTCCATCACCCACCTCTATCTCCACGGCAGACTGAAAATTCAGACATGAACGACTAATTGCATAGTTCAGGAGTAAAGCGTCTCTAACTTTAGAAATCCAAGTGGATCGTTAGACTAATGTCAAGTCGAAAATTACGCTGTCAAGATTATCTAAGTGAAACCGAATTCCACAATCTCTTGGCTGTAACTCCCCCGATGACTGTCACATTTAGGTATCTGTGACTCCTCTCTTCACCTTTAACTCGGATGCTCCCACACTGTGACTTCGGTTGGCGTTTTTCCAGATGATCTTTACGAGAAGATGTTGCGGGATGTTTTTGTTTGGATTGTCATTTTTATTTCGAGAAGAGTTGGAAATAGCTTCCGATGCGGCGAAAAATCCCTACTTTTTTCCTTCGCTTTTCTGACTCGAATAGAGTGAGAATTCACTTAAAATAAATCAATTCACTTCCAAACTTGATCGAAAAATCATTGATTAAACTGAACCGAGAATTCGTTTACCGTTTTTTTTTTTTTTCAGTTCCGTATTTTTAAAGCACTTGTTATCATGTTTTTGATGTACTATTTAGTTAGATAAAATGATAACAGGTTACTTCTCATCTTGTTTATAATTCTCTTTAGTTCTGATTCTTTATTTTAAAAAAGTAGAAAAGTGGCAGAAGTACGCAGGCTACAAATAAATTGCTGTTATGCCAAAAGGTAGATTGCACCAAATTTGTTAATTTATTATCAAACATTTTAATGTCTTGCTTTTTCATTAACTTATTAGATGGCATCTTCTCTTTCGAGAATGTGCTGTTGTACTGATTCAACTAAGAATGTGTAGAATTCTTGAAATGTTTATGAATTATGTGTAATTTTTCTTTGACGAATTATAGTGACTTTTAATGATTTATGAGCTTGAGAAGCGACAATCCAATACTCATATGTTACACATCAGGAAAATGAAGGGGTTAAAGAATGATTTAAAATCAGATCATAATTATTTGCTACTGACACTTTGTTTATATTTTTGTTTTTTACTCAATGCTCTTATTGTTTCAAACTTTAGAAGAGAATATTCTTCCTCATTAAAACACATAAAACATTATCTTTCAACATGGATGTTGTGGTATGGCTTTGCTTGCACTTTCAGTTTTATTTCTAGGAGGTAGTTTCAGAAGCAATGAAAAATCCCTAAACGTTTTTCCACTTTTCCGACTAGAAAGGGAGATAATTCACTTAAAATAAATAAATTCACAACAAACATCGAGTAATCTTTGATTAAACTGGAAAGAAAATGCGCTTACCTTTTTCTTTACTTTTCTTTTGTATATTTAATGTTCTGTTTCGTTTGAATGAAGTGATAAATGTTTACTTCTCACCTGGTTTAAGACTTTTTTTTAATTCTGATTGCACGAAAATAAAGAAAAGTGATATAAATAAATTGGCGACAAGATAGGTTTAAATAAACACTTGTTCATGCCAGAAGATGGATTGACTATATTTCCATTATCAAAACCGGTAGATTTATGACTTAAATATGATTCAAAATTATGTGCAAATGTATAAAAATTATTTTAATTATCTATTTGGTTATTTTTTATTTCTCTATTTTTTAATTAACTACTTCATTTAAAATTAGATAATTTCCTTACTTAATTATCTTATTGTTTAAAGTTTTTTTCTTCAAGTTTCCAAAATTATTTTATTTAAACATGGCATGCCTGCGAGGTATATAAAAACAATTGTATTTGGCAAAATTCTGGACCCGAATGTAAAAATGACAAATCTAATGTTTTTGAATCGCAAAATGACATTGAACTTTCTTTTTCAGATATAAAAAAAGCTATTTACTCTTTGTCATATTTTTGCACTTGAAATTCTAAATTTTAAGTAAGATCCAAGATCCAATAAATTGTTTCTCTACGAACTGCGAATTCTTCATACTATATGCCAAATGAAAAGCTTTAAAACAAAATACACCCTCATTCAAGCCGATCACTTAATTTATTGCATGTAAAGCTTAATGGAAGGAAAGCATTTACACCAAGAGACCACCGGGAAAACATATACACAGAAACACTCTTTTCAGTTATTAATGGTTGGAAAATGTTTCAAAATCTCTTGAATCCTGATGTGGCTTAGAATAACGTTTTTTAATAAAACATTTATATTAAATAATAAATTATAACATAAAATCATTATTCCAAAAACAAATATGTATCACAATACTTTTTAAAAAGTAAATAGAACAGCTTTCCATTTATAAACTCTTTTATATAAATACTTTGTAATAGCTAAAAAAATAATAATTAAAAAAATCAGTCATTTCCAATAATTATGCATAAAAATTACACGATCTTCTAGTGATGAAACGCGTCTTATATGGACAATTAGGAATAATTATTTCTCAAAGTACAAACTCATTGATCAAACAAAAGATGGGAAAATAAATTTTCAAATACCCCAGTTTGTTTGGATAAAAAAATATATTTAATTCCCATTAAAATATATTATTTTCAAGTAGATAAAAACGGTATTAATTCATACATATATCCAAAAGCTTCCCAAAAAAATAATGTTATTCAAAGCAAAGTATTTTTTATATAAAATAATGTTATTCAAAGCAAAGTATGTAAGATTACAATTTTCGATCCTAGATGAAACTAAACAATTTAAAATAAGTTAGAGAAGAAAATCAGAACATTCACTTATTCCTCCTGAAGATTTAATAAAAATAAACAAATAATTCTGTTAATAAGGAATGAAAAATTATAAGGAGCGAAAATGAGAAGATAAGAAAAGAAATAAATAAAAAGCAGAAGCGAGCCTTAACCGAAAATTTAGAAAATTCCATCTGAAATTTTAAAAATTAAAAAAAAAAAAATTCACCTTAAAAATGACGGCGGTAATTTTTTAAGTACAAAAAAATCGGTTAAAAAAATTCGGGCAATTTTAATCAATTGTGATCTCTTCAATCATACCAGGAGCAAAATATCAATAAAGACAAAAGCGCCCACACGCATACACAAAAGGAAACGACAAAAAATTGAACCTAACTTCAACTTAATAACTAAATTTTAACTAAAATATGAGCGCATCATCTTAAAAAAAATTATTAAAATTCCATCGAAAAACCTGTGAACATGTACAAATATACAAAGTAGAGGCCAGATTAAAATGTTAGTTAAAGATAAAACAACAAAATTATTGATATTAATTTAAAAATAGAAAAAAATGCAGAAAGAAAATAGATTGCATTTTCAATGTATCTCAAATTGGAGAAAGAATAAAAATATGATTTAATTTATTTTGAACAAGCTTATTAGTTATCAAATTTTTAATCCAAAGTAATTTCATTTTCATATCTAGGTTCATTTTAATGATAATCCTTGAAAAAAAAACATTTTGAAGATATAGTGAACTGCGTCACCTAATAAATTGTATTTACATGAAGCTGAAAAATCAATTGCAACATGCCTAGCTTAGAAAATAGAATTATAGGAATTTAATCTAAAGTTAATACACCGGATATAATGAATTCTTTTTAAAAATAACCAGAGAAAGCATTTCCATCAATATTTAAAATATTTATATGAATATTGTAAATACAAATTGAATTTTTTGTTGCTGAAATGAAGGAATTTTATAGCAATGGAGATATTTTTATTTCCATGATAAGAACCAAAATTGCCAGAAGAAAAATTTATAAAAAAGGTTCCTCAGATTCTTTAAATAAAATATTAAATTCTAAAAATAAAGGTTCATCTTCTGTGTGAAAGGGGAAAAAACAAACACCTAAGATTGCATGTAAAGAAGTGGTTGAGATTGTTTTGTAAGTATCAGTTAATTTAAAAATTAAAAAAAAACCTTTTGGAATGATTTGATTAAGAAATCTGATTACGGATTTAAGGGAGTCTCAGAACTCTTAACAATTAAATAAAACAGAAAAAAAAAGACATTTTTTTTCCCAATTCATCTAATTTACAAATAAAATATTTGGGGAATTTAAAAATTGAACCATAGAATTTTCATACACAGTTACATTATTTCTCATGCTTTCATATAATTTCAAGAAAAAATTAATAAGTTCTAAAAAAATATAAATAGGATATTTTTTCAAAATCAGAAATTCAACATTTTTCTGCATGCAAAATTTTGCAAAAATTTACAGATCTAATATTAACTTGCAGAAAAATGTTTAATTTTGATGTTGTGAATACTTTTTATAAAACTTTTTGGAAAAAAAAATATTTTTAAAATACAATTATTAAAAAATTGAAATTTTAAGAAAAATCTAATTAAAATTCAGGCAAATTTTTTATTAATAATTGATTTAAAAACTGATGCACAGGCCGCAGAGGAACTTATTTTTAGCATATGCGTGGAATTTTAGATTAATAGGATACATAGTGTTTTGAGAAATCCTGCGCAAAAGCTTCATTTTTTGTTTTGAGAAAAACGACATTAAAGTGAGAAATATTAAAAAAAGAATTTAAACAAAATAATACAAATTAAAAACCCGCCAGAAGTATAGGCACTGCTCTTAGGTGAATTGTTAAATTGTTCAATTTCTTTTGAAATTTTAAGTTTTTTGCCCAAAGAAATTTGCAGTTTTATGTATTTTAACATTCTAGCAGAGGAAGTTTCTATTTGCCTTTAATCGGGGTTGATTTAGTTTTTTCTCGAAAACTCTGAAAGTTTTAATAGTGTCTTTAAAATTTTAATACCAAAATGTTTAGAAAAGATGGGACTCCAATATAAAAATGTAAGAGTCCTGAAACCGCTTAAGCTTCGCCCAAGATAACAAGGCAAATTTTTCGTATTCACTGCAAAATATCATTCTTCAATGTGAAATGAACCGCTGCGCCATGAGTATCAAAAATTAAAATTTTGAGTTAAATAATATATTTTACTGCTCAAGTTCTAATTATAGGAGAGCAAGAACATTTAGAATGAGTCTGAACTATTTTATAAAATTAATAAATTTAATTTCAATCTCATTAATTTTAAAAAGTAAAGAAATGGAACTAAAAAACTTGTGTTTGACCCTTATCAGAAGCTATTCATCACACAAATTCAATTTGATTATTTTAAACTATATTAATTTATTAATTAAAAACTATATTTTTGTTAATAATTTGCGAGTGTGACCAAAAACAACGAATGTTAGACATATATGATAGCAAAGTCTTATAAGTACCGCAATTATTTTTTTAACTTTAAGAATTTTATAGAACCAAAATTTCACAAAATTACGCTAACAAATGATTGTGTTGTCATTTTCTAATATTGTGAACGTTCTAAGAAACTGAATTAAAAGTGATATTCTAGTTCAATAAATAATTATTACTAATATTTCTGGAACAGTGCATTATAAACTTTGAATAGTGACTCCTAGTTAGCAAACAGAGTTTGATCTTTTCAGTGGCGTAATGACGGCGAGGAAGAAAAGGTTGGTTGATGTCCTACATACCAATTTAGTTGGGCGCGCGAATGTAGAATATTCCTTCTTTTATTTACTTTATTATAGTCAAATGTAATGAGAAATTCGAAAAGTGATGTCGAGTTCTGAAAGCCGTTTATCCTTCTATGCCAGTGAGATAATTGAGGGAGTCTCAAAAAGAATATTCTAATTTCAAAGTTAATATAAAAATATAATCAGATTTAATATATGAAAATAAAAATAATTAAGAAAAACAACCATGTCTAATAATGCATTATTAAAGCATGTTATAAATTTCATTAAATTTTCTTTCAGAAATTAAATCGCTTGCACTAAAGAAAATAGTAAAATTGTTGATTGTGAATTATATTATAATTTTAAAAAACAACAAATATTTAATTTTAGGAATACAGAGCTGTTTTGTAAGTTTTTTTCTGAACTTAATAAAAGGAGCACGTTGTCGATTCAAATATTATTTATAGTTTCTTTCTTCTTCACATAGGAAAAAGACTGGATCCTCTTTCAAACAAATTCGAAAGTGTAAAAATTTTAATTGTGGATTTAAACAATTCAAGAGAAAATTTTCATTAAAATTTAAAGAAAATATGGTGTTTAGTGCTTGGACATATTATTATTATTATTCTTACCTTCCCTCATCATAAAAGCCTGAAAAATGGGTGCAAACCTAGTTTTTTCCTAATCATCCGAATACATGCGATTTACCAAACACTCTTGTAACGTTAAGATGCGAAATAGTAAACATGATAACTTTATATATAACCTTTAAAAAAGGTTAAGATGAAGAATTTTTCACAATTATCGATTCTTTAACAACGCATCAATATTTGGAATAATGGAATTGATGTCAAACCTACAACCTGCAATTTCATATTTAATAATATGAAAGAACGGAATTTCTTAAACGATTATTAAGAACGTTTATTTTTTATTTTTATACAAATCAATTTATTGCATTTTGCTAGATCATCATTGCAGGCTTGCACATCCCTTAAAATATTCGGATGCATCAAGTTTTCGAAGCCTTGCTCTTCAAAATTCGTTGAAAAATTTGATGAAGAAAATTTTTATAAACAATGTTTTCTAATAATGACTTCTTAATAACAAGATAAAGGTTTTGAGTCCATAAACCGATTTTACTTGTTAAAAAAATTGACAATTATTAAAATTATTGTAATTTTCAGATTTTCGAATGAATTGCTAACTAATGTTTAGTTTTCCAACTTAAAGCACTCTTATATTACTAAATTCTCGAAAATGAAAAACAATTACGAAGAATTCGAAGATATAAGGTCTTTAATGTTTTTAGAAGTATGACCCAGTGATTTTGGAGGAATTCAAATATGAAAATATTGCTTCAAGGACGACTATTTAATTTCTCCGAATTGCTACAAGAATTTTTGAATTTCAGTTCCTTCTTGATAATGAAGTCATTGGTAGTCTCACTGGTCTAATTTGAATATTTTATAGCAAGAAAAGGAATACGTTTCCCAGGAAATAGCAGTTTTTTTTTTTTTTTGAAATGAATGTTACAAGTTGAAGTCTATTATTTTTGTAAAACAAAGTAATGCTTTTAAAACTATGACAATTTTATTTATAAACTATTTATTGATTTAAAATAATATGACAAATAATAAAGTGTACATGGGTTAAAATTCATCAATCTATCTAGTTATTTTCAGAATCCAGAAAAAAATGAGGGTTGTATTTTTTTTTTCTTTTGCAAAACCCTAATACAAATTTAACAAAGTTCAGTTTAATTCATACAGATAATGAATGGAATAATGTGGATAAAGGAAAATTAACTAAATTCTACTCGATAAAATTCTGAAACAAATATTTAATTTCCCTTTAATTGTTTGAAGTCTGCTTAGGTGGAATTAAATTTATCTAAAATTTATTAAGGCATTCGATAATCTTAAAACTTACACGATTATGTAGAAGTTGATAAAACTATTAACGTCACTTTAATGGTTCATGCAGTAATTGAAGATTGAAAGTGGCAAACTATGTAAATTCTAAATACTTATTTACACTTATTGACTTATTATCAAACGTATTCACTCTCATTTTGTTAAAATAAGAAATACTTTACAATGTGATGAATATACAAAGTATGGCAGTCCTTTGAAGGGTTCAGAAGAGATTAATAGTGTGATTTTTCTATAAAGAGGTAAACCCCCTCCTTTTTCCCCCTTTTCCGACATTTTAGCTTTTGGCACGAATAAATTTACCACTTTATATTTCAATTCTTACAGAGATGCCTTAAGGGATGCGCTGTCTCACAAAAAGAGGAAATTATACATTTTGAAGTAGGATCGTTAAATCAAAGTAGTAAATTAGAATTTTGGGAACTACAGAATGTGATCTTTAAAACCTGATAAATACAACAATTAATAAATATTTAAATCCTAAAATTCATTTGAATTAAACCAATTAAAATTGCTCTGAATCTATTTCTTTAAAACTGTGTTCTTACAGCCCATAGATTGGCAAACAAAGATGCAGTTTTTTTTTAATATCAAGAAAATTATTTCTTATAAATAATTAATTATATAATAAAATTCATAAATTATAAGTGCTTGAATTTTCTTCATCAGATAAAGTCCCTACCATCCTAGATTTTAGGGAATCTTTGGCGAGTTGGCAAATTCCCCATTTGCTGTTTATTTTGAGTCCCTCGCTGCCTTCATAACATGTGTTTTTCGGAGCTTACTATTTGTCACGTTTAGTGATTTATTGCTCTCCGAAAGTCGCTTCTCGCCTGTTAACAAATTGAAGATGAGTTAAAAACCCCTTACGCCAAACAATAGTGAGCTTCTTTAACCGACAGCAATCCCACTCGATTTTTTGCTGCATTAGAACGTTATTACCGCTCTTTTTTCGCCTTCAATTCTGTAAAGAGCACCGAAAAGACTTCCAACAACATTTAATTGACTGCTGTAATTAATATAATGGATAAAAGGGAGCAGTTGGGAGAACAACTAAAAGACCCTGACATTTTAGATGAATGAAGAATTTTTAAAGTGATTCATGAATTACAGAGTGGATGTATCATTAGTTCATCAGCGTTTTGGAAAAGAAAGATGTTAAATGAGATCTAACATTTTGATTAATCGTATTCTCCAGCTGAGTAGTCATAATCAAGAAAGGAGTAACGCGAAAAATAAAGTAATTAGTCGATCATTAGTTTATGCGATTTTAAGTCTTTAAAGCTTAATGCCTAAGTATCCATGAAGCATTAAATGAGAATATAAATAATAAATAAATTTGAACATAATTTTAAAATTTTAGCCCAAAAGAAAAAAAAGGGGCTTTAAGTATTGAGTTTATCGCAAATACTTCAGTGAAAGCAAAATAAGTCACCTGCTAAAGAGTTTCACAAATTTATCTTTTTATCTTTTAAAAACAGTAAGAGCCAGAGAGATCCAGTTGAATAATAAGATAAATTTATAAATTTATTTTATTACTCAACTGGCGCCGCTGCGGCTATATTTAGTAGCATTCTTACTTTAGGCCTAAAAATACATATAATTCATTTTTTTATTAATGATCACGACACAATTACGATGATTATCAACCAAAATTAGTAACTGTAATCTTGGTAAAGTTCTGTCTATAATTTTTGAATAAATAATTGAATTATATATGTTTTAAATCTAAAGAAATCACGTAACCAAATGTCGCCAAAGTGACGTTAGTGAAGTGCTAAGAGTTACATTTTTAAACCATGATACTAAGGTACTAAAATCATGCATTGAAGCTTGCTTTAATAGCAAAATTTAAAAATAGATTTTATTTATTACAAGACTTTTTTATGATCACTATTACAATAAATACCTTTTAATTCTTGTCTCGAAGGAGCACTTTAAAATGATGTACTATAGAATCTTGTCCCAGATGCTATTATTACCAAATTAAAAACACAGTAAAAACGTGACAGCGAAACCACATTGACATATGGTCATGCAATGAAATACGATTGAAATGTTTGTAATGTATGTTAAAAAGGATTATGTTCAATATCTGAGAAGTTTACAAGACAAATAAAAAAGTGAAGTTACAATATCGCGAAATTTAGAAGATAGAAGAAACAGATATTTGTTTTTAATCGCGCTATGATGTTATGAGACTATCTATCTCCATTACATTGTACAAAAGCTGATGTACCCAATAAATAAAACTTAAGTGAGACAAAAATAACACGGCTTTAAAGTCAAAAAATTTAGAGGAATCATGAATTTATATTTAAAATTTATATATATATGAATTTATATTAAATTTATATTAAAGAATTTATTTTTAATTTATATTTATATCTGAAATCAAATATAACCGCCATGACCACCTGGGGCGATGTTTTATAAATAAGAAAGTTTTAAAAAATTGACATATTTCGACAGTAAGAACACTGATGCTTGTTTTAATATAAGTAAGAGAGAAAACTAATTTATTTCTTATGGATAGAACAACTGCTTTGGTTATGCTACAGGAATAAATTTAACATTATATTCTAGAACAGGAATGGGGTTAGACTACTCGACAGGGAGTCATGGTCTGTCCGATGGGGGGCGGCACGATTTGCTATATAACTCTCTCAAATTTTCGTTAAATCTCTATTTATCTTCCAATTGAATATCTCATCTCTTAGAAGTGGTATGCATATACATTCAAAATATAGAGGGGCATTTCTTAATGCAGCTTATTAGTTTGGTTGCTTACATTTCAAGAGAAATAATTGCCTCCACCGCTGATAAAATTAATTTCAAATTGTGTAATTATGTCTCCGTAGTTATAGCCATTTGAAATTTAACTCAAGATTTAAAAAAAAAACCACAGAAATAGGACAGTTATAATTTATGAATATAATTTCGATAACATTATTTGTATATCTCAGAAACTTTTTAAAACAATATGTTTATATTTTTCTTACTACAGTAATCACGAGGATTTTATATGTGAGAATATTAGAGCGTGTATGAAATGTGAAAAAAAGTATTTCATTTAAATATTTGCATACAGATACTGCAGAATGGAGCCTGTTTCTAAATATCCAGTGGTATATTTCATATTACAAAAAGTAAAACTTTTAAATTACATTAAATAAATAAGGTACAACGAAACAGACATAATTTATGTTTTATTGGAAAATATTATAAACCAGCTCATAGTGATAGTAAGTCCTAA
>JAPMOR010014686.1:227359-263698 GCA_026543865.1 Argiope aurantia | reverse complement strand
TTTGCTTTTGCTGAGACATAAGTTTAGGGAAAATGGCATAACTAAAAAGAAAAAAAAATATGCCTTTCACATTGCAAAGATTTGTCATATAAACCAAGCAAACCAAATTAAATAAGACTGATATATTTGATATATAAGGAACATTTTGTATTAAACATCCATTAACTAAATTTCTAATAATCTTCTGTGACAAACGATGGATTAATTAATGAGGCAAGGCATAAAACAAATATATAAAGATACAGATGAACTGATACTATTAAGGAATGATTTTCGTTGCACTGAACGTTATGTTTAATTTGTTATAATGAGAAATTTCCCCAATAACAACAGCAAGAAAGAGCGAAAAACAAACAAACAACATAAATTTCTCTGGTTTTTACTTGCTTCTATAGAATCTTGCTATATAACCAACCGTATTACAGTTCATAATCGAATTTCTTGTTCACTCTTAAATGCATTAAAGTGGTTCTCTTGTGGAAAGTATTTGAAGAAGAGGTTTTTATTCAATAAATTCAATCATTCTTTGTTACAAATTATAGCTTACAGAAATTCCGCTTTAAATGTGCTGTGTAATCCAATTTAGTTTGTAGAAGGCAAATAATGAGCCCATTTGAATCGCTTCAAACACATTCTGTAATGCGAGCACAAATTAGTTGTGGTATTAGTGCCTGCCTTCTGTTTCATATACATATTTTTTTGATAAATATTATGACAAGTTTAAAGATGGATTTGTTATGCTATTTATCATTCCATTATTTTTTACTTCTAAACTTTGTATATCTTCTTTCCCGATTCTCGCCCTTTTGAGACAATAAATCCATTATTTATAGAAAAGAAAGAGCAAAAACATATCAGCTGCAAGGTTTGATTATTCCTATACCCTACAAGTAGACTGTCAGCTGGCAGTAGTTATTAACGGAACAATAGTGCCCGCTTAGCAGTTGATTGGTTGATGGTAATCAGTTCGATATGCATGAAGTAATGAGTCTGAGAGCTGGCAAGATAAGTTGGATTGCTATACGAATTTGCTCGGAGATATGAAAAGGAGTTAATAGATCGCTGGAAAGTAATACAAGCAAGAGAAGGCGAGAGACAGACAACTTCAAAAAAGTAAGATGTCGCTCTAATTTTGATAGCAAAAAAAAAAAAAAAAAAAAAAAAACCGAAAGACTAATTTGGGATGTATTCTTTAGTTATATTTTTGTCATCAAACAGTCGACTAGTTACAATATTTTGTTGATGTTCTCCAATTGCAATCAACAGCTTTCCCTGTATAAATAGGATCTTATTACTTTTGCCAATGAGCTGGTCTAATTTGAAATCAGATTTGGCCACTTTCATTTAAGATTGAAATAGATACATTATTCCTTATAATTTGGAAACATAAATATGTTGTTTAAGAAAAAATTATAACTGCTTTAAAACTAAACTCTCTGATAAGAAGCTTTCGAATCGATGACTACAACTTCGCTTCTGAAGCATGTACTATATCTAAATTTTCAGAGGCAGAACGACATCTAATACGAAGATTTTTTTAAAAAAATGTATATTGGACACTATAAATAAAATTTACTTTCATGTCATCGAAGAGGATTTTCAACATTAGGTTGATTCAAATAAATCATGCAATTAGAAAGGTCAATATATTCCCAAAAATCCAATAGTGATTTTTAAAAAAATTTGTAGTATTTGAAAATTCTTCATTTTAAATTAGAGAAAACTCTTCATAGAGCTCTAGGTACAAAATAATTTTTTGTTACTTTTATTTCGCTCATTTAAGTAATATAGTGCTCAAGTTTCACCAATTATAATTTTAAAAAGAATTATTATTAACCTATCCAAACAACCCCTACCCAGCTGTGAATCTTACAGAGAATGTATGAATTTTGGATCTGCATGATTAGAATAGCTTGAATATCTTAATAAAAAAGTTAGAGGAAACTGCTACTAACGTTCGAAAAAAAAGAAATATTCGAAATTTAAGTTTATATTATTTATTTATTTTGGCTTAAATGTAAAAATTTAAAAATTTTTAAATAGGGTAACAATATGATATTAAATTTAATACTTATTCAAATATTTTTACTGTGCGAGGCTGAAATAGGTATAAAATGGGATTTCTGTTCTTATAATATAAAATATTGTTCGAATATCTTAATTTATTCTTTTAATTCTTAAATCATATCAGAATAGAACAAAATCTTCGTAATGACTTTTTCTCTGAAAATGCGAATAATACCCAAACACGTTCAATTTTGCTTACTCAGTGGAAGAAATGATCTGTCTCTTAAAAAGTACTGTTTTCTTTTGATTTCTTTAAAAATATTTACCATTAAATTATTTGCATCATAAGCGCATATATGCGCAGAATTTTTCAATCCATTATCACTAAAGCATAAATATGCGCGATAGTTTTTTTTTGTGCACAAAAATAAAACACTAGCGCACATAGCATATAATTTAAAAAATTTACATATTAAAATTTTTTTATTACTTTGACATAATTTTTTTAACATTTAAGTTATTTTCAAAACTATTCATAAAGATTTCCCGTCTTCAAGTAAAAATTAGCAGAAGAATTAATTAAAATAATAAACCAAAAAATAAAAGCATCAGCAACATCAAAAATTGCACATTTTCCATCTTTACCATCAAGATTTATTCGTCACAGTTATTTAATATCCAATGAAACTTCATCACAAAAATGCTTAGCAATAAAAATTTGTAACAAATGTTTCATAATAATTTCTTTAACAAATAGTTTGTTTATTACAAAAAAGAGGGAAGATTCATTTTATCAGTATGATAACTTCCATTTGGTTTTGTGTATTGACCATTTCAAGTATTATCAAACTGTGTAAAATTATTAAATTTTTTCTCAGATTATTTTTACTTCCTAACTTCACTGAACCAAATAAAGTTATAAATATTTTACGTAATATGATTATTTTATCGCTTTCAAACATTTCTATCTTTAGGCAATAAAAAAATGTGGTGATATGGGCCAATTTTTTACTTTTTCGAATAATACAAATGGCTTAAAAGCTCAAAAATCAGCTGTTTAGAGATGAATCTTTATACGCAGTTTGCTTTTTTACTTCTGGAAAGTGGAAAATTTATTTCAGTGATACATTAAAAATAAGATGGAATTTGGATCATTAGTAATGTTTTTTAAAAGAGACAGAAATATTTTGTAGTTAAATCATTTAAACCTTTTAGATTTGAAGTAGACTTGTATACCATTGGACAGAGCATGGCTAAATTTTGATTCTTACTCATATTTTGACTATTACTTCGTCTCTATATTACGAAATTCAGGCTGAGGTTTTCAGGTTAAGAGCTACAATGAAATTCTTGAAGAGAAATTGATACATATTCTATACTTTTGGACAGTTTCTAGAAAACAAGCAATCACAAATGAAATTGTTTAGTCGCACTTTATAATTCAGATGATGTTATTTATAAACTGCAAAAGCTGTAGCTTAATATAATGACTTCGGAACGTAAAAATTGCAATAACATTAATCGATTGATAACAATAACTAATTTGGGTAATATCAACTATATTCTTATTACAACAAAGAAAATATAAAAGACATATTAATTCTGGTATATTTATAATTTATTTCAAAAATAACTGTTAAAAATCAATAATTATTGCTTCGACAATTATCAGTTAACGATAATTACGCTTCCATTTATATATTATTCGTATTTTTTTTTAAATTTTCGATGCATTGTCTTTCAAAATTTTAAAATGAATGATGCCGAAAATACCAGGAATTTGAGTCATTTTGTCTTTTGTTGAAGGATTTTCTCCAACACATTCATTCCCGTCATAAAAATCAAGGTTTATTACTTTGTCTTTTTCCCGAAATGCTAAGAATTATTTTAAATTTTACAAAGAACAATCTATAAAATTTTCAATTCCGCTGTAAGGTTACACTGACACATATTTGGTAGACTTTCATATCTGTCGCGAATTCAAGTTTTGTCTTTAACACTCAAATCACTTTTCTTTTATATTTCAACCCCAAAGCGGCAGCGTACCGATAGGGTTAAACCGATACAGAAAACACAAGTCCATGTAAAAGAATATTAATTGCAATTTCAAGGAAAAAATGAGCTTTAGATATTTCCTTTCATGTGCAGCGAGAAATTTCACGAATGTGCTCTAGGCTGACAATAATTAATATTTTTTCTTATACAGTTTATAAATATTCTTCCATGGCTATGCTACCAATTATAATAACTTTTCCGTTTATCAGTATTCTGCTATGGAATTTGTACATGAAATATAAATTTGCGCACGGAATTCTTATATTAGTAAAATTAAAAGTAATGTATCCGAAAAAAGAAAAAAAATATATACAAATTCAATTCTATTTCGTATGCTTTTATTTCATTTTCTTTTACTTTCATTTGTCTTTTTGCTGTGGAATTTGCACTACTGTTTCATCCATTAATAAAAAGTGGGGGGATGTTCTCTTACTCTCTTTTCCACCCCTCCTTGCTTACTAATATTCTTCCATAAAATTAGTGTATCTGAAATGGAATCAGATTTGCTCGTGGAATAATCAGGTTACTTGAGCCAATGGCAATGCAATCTGTAAGTAAATTGGAAAATATTCCAATACGAAATCAGTTCTACTTTATTTGTTCTTAAATATCCCTTTTACTTTCCGGCATTTATCTATTGTATTTCTTACACGCAAAGTATATCCTCTTATGTATATGCCTTTTAAAAGTTTATTCTAAAAATCTTACACAGCTCAGTGCAGAAGCATTTATTAAATTGCTCAATAATCCATAGTATGATTACATAAAAACAAAGTAGAAGGAGCATATATAAAAGAAATTTAAAGTTAACGATCATAATTATTTTCGCTTTCCCCGTTCTTACTAATATTCTATCGTAAAGTTAGCATACCACAAATGAAATATAGTCTTGCATATGAAGAAGCTATATTAGTGGAACTAACGGCAATGCAATTCATAAGGAAATAATAGTAATAATATCAACAACAAAAAAAGCACTCCTTATGGAGCGAGTTCTACTTTATATACTCTTCTAGACAATAGCCGATCATTCCCCCTTTTACTTTCCAGTGATACGTAATTATCGGCTTTTAACCCGGGCAAATTTTCCGGTTGCCGCAACGATTCCTAACAGATGAAAAGTTAGTGACAAAAGTAGCCTAAAAAGGAAGCGAGCGAAGCAAGTATTATATTATCTTCCGACGCGCCTGAAGCTCTCGAGATAAATCCTGCTGAGCCGTGGGTGCCACAGGCCCCATTGTTTCATGGATAATAAGGATGAAAGCCTGCCTGCCACTCTTCTGGTTGGGTGCAGGCCGCCGCTTTGACGCTTCGCTGGGTTTAATGGCGTAATTTTCCTTAGAACAACACACCCCCGGCGACCGAAGGCTTGGCGTTTATCTAAAGAGAGGACTTAAAAGCTTACTTGTTGACAGCTGCTCATCGTAAATGTGCACTCTAATGTGTCTGCAGCATCAAAATGATTGCGATCGGTATACCTGATGGAATCGATCAAGACTTTTCAATTCGCTTTTCGCCATCGTAGCTTTTTTGGGGAAGGCAGATATGGATTGGATTGATCTGCCATCACACACTTGGAGATCTTCCCGTCGTTCAATGAATCGATCATGGTTTAACGATCAAGACTATGAATTAAAAAGAATCTACTTACTCCGTTTCAGTATTCCCACAGTATGGTTTGAAAATAGGGTTGAAAATGAGGATTAATTATGTGGTCGATATTAATAGGTTTTTTTTATTAATCTTGATTTTTTGCCGGTATTTTATTCTTATATCTTAAGGTTTTAGCGGAAATTACAATCTGCATTTTTAAGGGTTTTGCTCTTCAGAGACTTCATTAAAAAAAATTCTTTTTGGAAATGTTCATGTTTATAATTCAAAATTCCTTTTAATAACTCTGTTAAATTAATATTTTATAATGAAGTTACTTGAGTAAGTTTAATTTTTTATATCATAGCTTCTTGATTCTTTTGATAGTTTTAATATTACTACATAGTTTATCAGAAGAAATTTAATGATCAAAGATGAAGTTAAGGAATACACACTTGAATGATAGGATCAAAGAGTTTCTCAATGATTGAATTCATTTTCTTTCGAATTATAGGTGTGTATTCGGTATTAAATGCAACAAATAGTCTTAATTATCAAAAATGTCGGAAAATAAAAGTAATAGCAGATTTTCTAATGCATTATCTGGTAATAATGCTTTAAAAATTATGATATAAGTGGCGATAACTTGAAAGTATCGAAACTCATCGAATCTTATTCTCTGAACAAAAAGTAACAACTTAAGCAAAAATGTAGCAGATTTCACTGACATAAACTCAATTTAAGAACGAGCGTCCAAAAACAGATATTTTTACTTAATCAATTATCCTAGATATACGGCTACAGTTTCTTTTTGCTTAAAGATCTAGTTTAATTTCATTTTAGTTAGTTTAACTTCCCATTTCGAACCTGCAAGAGAGTTATAATGGATCTAGTGCTTTTGAATCATAGTCAGAAGAAGGCACCATTTGAACCGATATCATATTTCTAAATTCCACAGCGAAATGGAAGGAGGAATTTTGACTCGATTCAGATTTAACATACTGGAGGGTCACCATACATTACAAATTTTAGGTACAATGAGGTCTGACACCCTTTATTCACAGATACTGAACCCCAAACTTAATTACCAGGCTCTTATGGTAAGAATGTGTTAAGATATAAACTAACTATAATTACATTTGACTTGCTAATCATTAATAACTTTTGAGTGAATATAACACAATTGTTAAACCACGTAAATACTCTTGAAGATTTAGATGAAGAAAAGTTTTCATTCAATGACTTGGCTATGCCTTCTACTTTTTTACAATAATGACCCGAGATCAAAAAACGAGATGTAATCTCAATAAATGAATAACTTAACAAAAAAAATGCTACATGAAAGTTTTCATGTTGTACATAATTTCAAGTAACATATTATAGTCAAGTATTAAATTTCTTGTAATTTCAATTTTTTTTTTCTTGTAAATTCAAGTAAAATTATTAAATTTTCAAGTATTTAATTTCTTTTCTATCCTGCTCATATGTAAATTTTTTAGAAGACTTATAAATATCAATTGATTTCAAAAAGATAAAATCATCATACTTTCGTACAATTTATAATAGCCATCAATTAATTGTCAATTTGCTTTCTGTATGCTTCATAAATTTTTTTGAAATGAAAGGTTTAAATGGAATAATTTGAAGATGTCAAGCTCATCAATTTTCTGTCATTAAAAGCCTTTCTATGTTTTTATCATACGTTTACAATTTATGAGTGATTTAATTTGAGTATAAGTAGTTTAAAATACTATACTTTTATATGAATAAAATGTATCTCAGAAAATCTGCCGAGTTCTCATGTTTACGGAAGGAAATGTATGTCTGTATTTGACGACACTAATTAACTTTTTCTTATGTTCAAGCATTATGACATACACAATAAAAACAGCTCGTGTCAATTCCAGTTCGAAATTAGAAAGAAACCATAAATATATAGGTTTAGATTACAGGATGCTGATACTTAGAGTAGTTTCTTTCATGAAAAGCATTATATATATATATATATATATATATATATATATATATATATATATATCTTCTTACATTTAATACGAAAGAAAATGGAACGTTGATTAACTCAAAAACTCAATAGCCTACACATTATTGCCGTATTAAAAAATTCGGTAAAACATATGACCTTTTTTTGTTTGTTGAATTCGCACTGCAGTATATTCTATTTGGAGTAAAATCCAATGTTAATTTGTTTGCTAGCCACGAAGAGGAATTTAAATAAAATAGCTTTAATTTTATTCTAAGGAACATTCATAAACGAAAGACATTTTTTTAGACATAAAATTTTATCAAAAAGAATACAATATTCATGATGACCTCGGATCCAATCTTAGTAGAAAATTAAATCTGTGAACATTATAACGTATCGAGTTGACTAGAGATTACTGCGTAAAAAATACGATCTCAAAAGCTTATATCCTTCAAAGTTCGATATCCAAAGATGTTTTGATAATTTCAAATAATAAAAAAAAAATCACTTCAAAAAATTGTATCATTTTTTTTGCTTGTTTTGTAAGATCAATAGACATTCAACTAACCAAGTAGTCTCAAAATAACATAGCCATCATGCAAAAAAAAAAAAAAAAAAAAAAATCTTTCTGGGAGCAAATTAAAACCTGAAAAAAAATGTCTGAAATTATTTTTAGCAAAATTTCATGAATTGTAGTCTTACTGTATATTTTAGAAGCATTCATAAATTATTTGTATCCTCATTTAGATCGCAAACAAAAGCCATTCTCTTATCAAAACAAATGAGTAAAATGAGTACTAGGTTAATGAACTGGACATTAATGTATCGCGGAACCCTTTTTTTTTCTGTCTTGCATGATGAAGCAGTGTCATAAATTCACTTAAATAACGGTGTTAAAGCAGCAGCATTTCGTTCACTAAGAGTATAAATCTGCTTTCCAAGATCCTAAACACTATTCTTGGCAGAGTTTTGCCTCCTTTGATTGTATTTTATTTGACGGTAGTATTTTTTTCCCAAACTCTACTGGAGAAAATGAAAGTTGAGAGTAATAAATTTAAGCGAGTTTCTAAGAAAGGGGAGTGATTATCCATAAAAAGGTCACTGTGATGCTATTAGTTGCCCACTTTCAAACAGAAGACAGGAATTTTTATAGCAGTTTGGATCAATTAGACGTAGTTCCCATCTTTAAACTAAGACATTTCAGCAAAATCTCTCCCGAAACTATTTTTTAAAAGAAAAAGATTAGCGATATCAATTTGATACGAGTAATATATTAAGACTACATGCTAGAAAAAGTGCCCTTATATGAAGTTAAGCCTACGTATAGTCATCTAAATTAAATGGTGAAGAGACTATTCGCCACTTTCATAATGACGTAGGATAAATGGCGCCTGGAGCAAAGAAATCATTTTCTGTCCTCCACCGGTTGGTTTCTCATCTTTAAAGTGAAAATATAATAGAATTTCAACTATTCGAATGAGTTGGAGATCCAGAAAATCAAAATGATTACATAAACTTCAAAAATGAAATTAAAAAAATTTTCCAAACTCAGGAATAAAAATTTAACCGATATACATGAAATTTAGTTTAATAAGTCTAAGCTGCAGAAAACTAAATTCTCCAAAGATTTTTATGAAAAATATACCGCAAATTGAATCATGTATGAAGTTTTATTACATACATATGTGTTAAAATTATATATGAAGAATGCAGCAAATAAATCTTGCTTTTGTTGCTAACCTCCTTCAGTTGGGAAAGGACACGTCAAGAACACTGACCCTTCACCAAATCGAATCAGATAATTAAAAATTTGATATCCTGAAGACTATTTTGATAATAATCCTTGGGGCATTTATATCTTTTTTTACACTCTTACTATGCCATCGGCTTTCATTGTTTCACACTTTCAAATCAATTCAGAGAAAGTTGAAAAGAAAACAATATTATTATAATTGTAATTAATTTCAACATTTTGAGTAGCATGGTATGGTGAAATCTAGATTTTTCATTAATAAACTCTATCAAAAATTTGATTTATGTTTAAAAATGTTATAAACGTCAGCTCTGAGGACTTAGTATATTTCTGCACTAATTTAGACAATTCATCTTTTATTCTTTTATTTTAGAAAATTTCGCTCATCGAATTTGCCTTTAAAAGCTACTATTTTTCCCAATGATTAATTATAAAATTTTTAAGACCATTTACCCTACTAAGGTTTAGCACACAGGCATTATAATATGCTTTAAAACATTCGCATAAAGCTAACATTATTATAAACAGGGGAAAAAATCAATCTTTATTGATGGTGTTATTTTTTTAATGCACACAAAGAAATTAATAATGTTATAACTTTAGTCTTAAACAATAATTTACGCATCATTCTCTATTTTGTTTTGTACTACGTGAGGTGAATGTAAGACTGTTACAGTTAAGACAAATTATTCGAATATCTTGGGTATTAATAAAACTTGTTCATATCAATAAAAATTAAGTAATGGAAAGGTACATGAGAAATCAAAATAAATATTTTCTTCTAACTGATTAGTTTGTAAAAATACCGAAGAGTTGTTATTTATTATTAAATTTCCTTATTATCGTTCTTGAAATATTCCATGCGAAACTTTAAAAAAATAAAGTAATTCACATATTGAAGAAGATGTATTCAAATTACAGCCGACAGTAAATCTTAAGAAATGGCTTTAATTAATATTATTGTAACACAATTTTTTGAAATGTTATAAAATGGCATAAGAATGAATTATTCATTCACTTATTCGTTTATAAAATTTATTATATATCGGTTTTTGTTCATAGCACTTTTAAGATATTCAGTGGTATTTATATTCTTTTCGTTTCCATAATGTTTTGCTTCGCCCATTGAAAAATGAAATAAAACACATTTTAAGTATCAAGTTCAATGCCAATTAATAACATTAAAAAAGACACTAATATTGATCATGTTTTTCATATTTAAAAAAAATTCTTTGACGAATTTACAGATTCAACATTTTTTTAAAAATAATTTCTCGAAGTTTCGCATTTCTTGAAAGGCTTTTGCAGCTATAAATGAATCGTAGATTGAAAACTACGTTCTACTTTAAGAGATGTTTCTTATCTTGAGCTAAACCCATTAAAAGTCAAACAACAATATAAAAAGGATCATCGTCTGGAAATGAGCCATGAAACTTGCTCATCAGATTTGATTTGCATCTTGATGACCGAAAGATACGAAGAATTAGAGTCATTATTCAGTGAAAAACAAATTAAATGAGTTCTTGTGAAAGCAGATGGGATGACCATATACAAGGGAAAAAATTCTGGTTATTAATATCGAAGCTGATTCGATGTGGGAATGTATCTTTTTTCATTTTTCACAATTTTATTTTTTATTCATTAGATCATTGTAAAGAAATTAAAATATACTTTTACTATGTTTATCGTCGTTTATTATATAAATTTTAATATTTTATTCCTTTCCGTATTTTTTACTTATTTAGTTTTTATCATTATCGTTTCACACATATTCAAATTGTTTAAAGGCTGGCCTAAGCTAATCTTTATAATCATTATAAATATCGATCAATCTGAAAATACTGATGAATATAACTTTTTTTGTGGAAAATTTATGATGAGAAATTATGATTTTATCAGTTCTATCCTTACTTTCTTTGGTTGACACTTGTTCCCCCACACCTCTCATGTTATAATATTGTTAAGGTCATGTTATAATAATTAAGGTCGTAGTTGAGGTTTACTTCTTAAAAAGGTGACTTGGAGACTATATAGGTGATGTATTACTTTTTTAGGTATTTAAAAATTATAAGAATTTTAAAATCTGTTTGATGTGAATTTTCTCAGTATAGACTAAATTATTTGTGAGGAAAATTTTTACCGAAAAATTAACATAACTAGATAAATATAATATTTGTTAATTTATTTTTAAACATATATTTTTATGAATATACTGGGTATGATGTAAACGCTAAACATTTTTCATTTGATCATTTGAAAATTTTATAAAGAAATCAAGAACAATATTAAGCTTTATTTGCACAGTTGAACTAGCAGCTTGAAGAAAGGTACATATTCAAAAGTATTTTTTTTGAGAGAAATAAAAAGAATATCTTTCGTTTCTCATTTAAAATTTCACTTTACCTTATTTTTACATTAGATTCTGTACATCAGTAGTTTACTTAGTGGCTTCCGTTCCTTTTTTACACCCAAGAATAAATATTTGTATGATATCATACATTAGGTACAAGAAAACGAATTTTCTATTTTTTTTTTTGTTCTTGTTCTCTTCTTCAAACTGCCTATTCATTAAATAAATGAATAATGAATTCATAATGCTAATTTATTATTATTATTTTAATTGTATTCAAGAATTTCACATAAGACACTGTAAATTTTTGGAGATGGTAAAAATTGCAATTGTAAAGAAAATTGCAAAATTGCAATTTTGTATCTGTCAATTCCCTCGTCCAAAATATTTGGTTATATATTAATAAAATATAATTTTTTATGTTGAAATATTTTAATAAATAAAAAATCTTGTTACTTATTTATAGGTAAAAATGCATTGGGCATTTAAAACCATTGTTTCGTTCTGAAAACAAAAAGGCAAAAAAAAAAAAAAAAAAAAAGTAAAATTTAACACTTACTGAGAAAATTGCTAGGAAGATATAAGTTCTATATCTATCCTATGATACTTGTAATGCCGATGGTAAAATTTTGCCGATTTTCATTCTGAATCATCGCAGAAAGACTAGTTCTTATTAAGAAACTTCATAAAAAGAAAAGTAAAATTCTAACATAAAGCTCCTTAAAAAAGTGACAATGAATGAGCATTAGTAAAAATTTTGGGTAATCGGAAATTTTGAGAGATTATTCTATCACATTTGTTAGCGCTAGTTAGAAAAAACATTGAGAGAAATGTCTTGGTTAAACTTAGTTTTACAAGTTACAATTAGATCAGTCTTATTTTATATATTTTTAGTCCCAAGGGGAAACATATGTGTACACATATATTTTGGATAAAGCTCTGAGATGCCGCCGCTAGCGGCTTGAAGTTTCACCTTCAAGAGGAAAGGCAGCAAGCGATACACTAAAATAAATAAACCGTTAATAAACGAGTCTAATAAGCAAAAACGAGCAAAATATATTATTTGAGTGCTTGAATAAGTTATGTGTATTTAAAAAGAAAGTTTTTCATGATTATTTTGTCTCTGTTAAGAGTTATAAATACCACTGACAGTAATGGTTGTTAACAGCCAGCACTTATGATATGTAGCAAATCAGGTGGCAGTACGGAAGTAACCAGCTTTGATTTTTATAATATGCTGCTGTTTATATTGGCCTTTTATCCTTCTAAATGTATATATACATAATCTATATTCATTACAATGGAACGATTCTGAACAAAAATTAGAAAGCATTCAAATACAACTTTGGAACACATATTTTTACTTTCTCGTATACTAAGTATAGAAAAGTATTATATTAAAAAAAATTGATCGCGAGGGAAACCACCTTTTTGCTTTATGTCTTTGTGAACACGATAACTATAAAAACGCTTTTGGCTAGGTGGATGAAATTCGGTATATTGACTTTAGAGAAAATTTGCAGATTTCTATGAAGTTTTGAACGATATACTTTTAGAGAAAGTCTGTTCGACTGGCCGGTCAAGTACAACATCTTGGTAATTATTATAACGAGGTAAATAGATAAAATTCGGTACAAAAAAGGCTTAGCATCTAAAACATAAATTTTGAACCAAATCTGCCAAAGGGTTAGACATCTGTCGTTCTGCACTTTCCCAAGCATGTAAACGCAATGGCTTGTTGTGGTTTCTTATGGCACGTGTCATAGACACGCCCGCTGACGAAGCCAGAGATTTTTATGCCGAAAGAGCGTCTCTTCTTTTCAGTAGCACCAAAAGTGGGTCTTAGCTAATCATGCGTCACACTCGCTTGCACAACCCCTTTTTACAGGGGGGCACATTTACACACCTCACAGACAAAATACATATTAAGAACAACAACGCCCGACCCGGGACTTGAACTCAGGACGCCCAGATCACGAGGAAGAAGCGTTACCCCTATGTCAGGACGACGGCTACGCAAGAGCTTAAATAAACAACATTTGATATATGATCTTCTGACTATAACTAGGTTAGTGTCAAATTTAGGTTTCAATAGCATACACAAAAAAAAGGTGTCCAAAATACATATTCGTACGATAAATTAAGTAAAAATGCTAGATTTAAGCCTAAGATCTATATTTCATAATTATCTTTCGCCAGTGCCATACAGTTCCTTGGCAGTCATATCTAAGGTCTACAATTTTGTGCGGAGGTATAATTTCTTTCTTAGAGAGCATGCGTGAAAGTTCTAATAAGACTATTCCCATTGGTTTTTAAAATATAAAGGCACTGCATTAAATTAAACTAGAATATAATATAAACAACATTATTTACAAGAATCCTTCAACAGAGGTATTTTAAATATCTTCAATAAAATATTTTGAGAAATTAATTAAACTATGGTTCATAATTTAATGGAACAACAAAACAACTAACGAAAAATTAGGGCAAATTTTAAATTATATCAATTTTTTCTGCAGCAACTGAATAGCCCAAAAACAAAGCTTTGAAGCTTATTAATGAAGGTTTTTTTTATTGTATTGAAGTTTGGCAGACAGGTTATATCAAATTCATTTTATAAAATATAAAAAATAAATAAAATTTTAAAAACTCAGGGAGGTCTGAAATATGGAAATTCATCAAAATCTGGAGTTTAAATTTTTTGACAATTGTGGAGATTTATTATAATAACCTTAACAATAATTGATAATTAATTCTCAGAAAATGCATTTACTTTCAAAAGAAAAATGCTAAAGATTAATTAAACTCCTTAAAATCTAAAAGTTGAGCATGTTTTATATTTAGAATTTAAAATTTTTTTAAAAATCAGAAATACAAGCCATTTTTTAGTATTTTATACATATTTGTACACCTGCAGAAGCTGCTGTATACTACTCAGTTTCGTTATTTATTTATTTAATTTTTGCAAATAATGTGTTTATTTCTTACTCTCATTTCTTATTTACAGAATAAAGTATGCCTTAAAGGTTTTGAAACATCTTCAATTTTGAAACTAGAATATGCATTCCAAATACTCTAAATGGCTTGAAACAATTTAATAACAGAATAATTTAAAAATTAAAATAATTTTTTATAAATTATATTCTAAATGTAAAAATTTGTTCAAATTTCAGATTCTAAGGAATTTTAAGGTTTTTGATTTTCAATGTTTTAATTTCATTTTTAATGCTTTCATCTTAGAAGCATGTTTTTTGAAAACTGACTTGCATTTATTGCTGAAATTATTATAATGAGCAGTCATTTACTTATTTCAGTCAGATATGCTTTTTATTTAACCTAACATTTGAATTTAATTTACTTTTTTGAATAACTTTAATGCAATGGAAACTTTTATTAACATGTTTTAGTATTGTTTTGTAAGCTATTCAGTCCTGATAAAAAGAATTTTTTGAATTCAGAATCTACTCTACTCTAATTTTGTTTCAATGGGTCGTTCCATGTGCATACAGCTCATTCTGATTTTATTAATTTATTAAATATTTTGATGAAATACAATTATTATATATTACTATTCTAAATATTTCTTAAAATATATCAGCGCATATTATATTCGGATATAATTTAATGTAGACTGCTCTATCACTAAATTATTCTCTCAATTTATAGTCTCAAAATTCTGTCTTCTCCAATTATATTCTCATGCTTCAGAATTTTTGTTTAGAATTATCTCTTTGTAGTGAGATCTAGATTGTATTAGTCAGATATAAAAGGCCGATATAACAAGGAAATGCATATTATGAAGATCATAGCTGGTTAGTTCCGAAAAACCGTTGAAGAAGTTAAGCATTAAATAATAGTAGCTACACAACAAATAATAATAGTTAGATGGCTGCCATTATTATTATCAATGGAATATAAATCTCTTATCAACAACAAAATAATGTTGGAAAAGCTTTCCTTTCGACTTCACGCAACTTTTGCAAGTACACACATTAAATATTTCTCGTTTTTGTCGATTAAGTTCCTTTACAAGAGTTTTATTTTTAAATTGATGTATGTCTTGTTACTTGCCCTCTCGAAGGTAAAAAAAGACTTCAAACTGCTAACGATACCATAAAACTTTACCCAAAAGCTTTATTTAAAAAAATGTCCCGAACTGTTTGTACCATGTAATACCTTTTCTACAGCGAATCGAGCTGGATTTGGGGAGAAAAATTTTCCCCACTCATATTGATGTAGATCTTAATGGCAATTTTTAGTAATCCAATAAAATAATTTAAAAAATATGGATAAATAGTATTTTAATGGCAATATTTCTTTACAGCTGAACTGATCATGAAAATGTTTAGTTCTTTTTTCTGTTCATTAAGTCAACTTATTTTCAATTAAAAATTAATATTTACATTGATTTCTTCATGCAGTATACCAGAGCGGCGTATATGACTAGTAACAAACATTTTATATGAAGTTATATTTACTTACCTGTTAGAATATTTTAAAAGTGTAAAAGTTGTTATGCAGGCACTAGCAATAAAAATTTGACACTGTGAACCTTTCCAGTTAAAAAGGGAAACAATAATGCATTTCTTTAACCTGTTTCTAAGAATTTTACAAATGACTGGAATATACAGACAAACCCAGCTAAGCGAGCACCACGCTAAACGAGTGATTCTCATATATACCAAAACAAAAGGTAAAAAGTGATGTTGAGGAGACGAGACATCCTGACGTCACATGCTGGATGGCCTATATCAATTTGTATCGAGAAAATCCTTATATCTATTTGGGAGATGTTTTGGCCGGCAAAAGTTGAAGAGGGGTTTGAAAAAGTACTTGTGAAGTTATAATCGATTAGATTTTGTTTATAGCCAAACTTTTGGGGCTAGAGTTTGATAGAAATGATATCTATGAGTTCTCGGAAGAACCGATGAGCTGCATTTTGCATCAGAGCAAAAAACCGCGGAGGAGATGAAACGGAGCAACAACTTTCCATTGAAGTAAGGGAGCATGGGAAATTACAGCATCGTGTATTGAAAAGCATCATCCTGATAAGGTAGTAGTACCAAGTGCGTCACAAATTCAGTTAATGGTAATGCCATGTCTCATTTTCGCCAAATTTTAAAATGCAGCCAAAGAGATAGTAAAAGGGCATTATTTTAAACAATAAATGCCATTATTATAAATTTGTTTGAGTATTTCGTTTTGGAATGGAATGCATTGTTTTATTTAATACTAGCCGCCTTTGGCGACCAGCCGGTTCGCCAGTATTACCGCTCGCTACAATTTTCAATTAAATATTTTAAGTAACTGGTCTCTTAATAGATTCACAAACAAAACATTTTTAATCTTCAAATTTTGATAGCCATACCAAACTTATACTGTTGTTTAGATCGTTTCGTTCAATTCACTATATATATTTTGCTGATTTGTTGTCATTTCCGGTAAAGCTTCAACTTTAATTTAAAGTGGAAATGATGAAATTGCAATTAATATAAAGACATTTTTAATAAAACCAAGGGTTTTATTTTATTTATCATCTTTATTGTTATTTATTTATAATTATCATTGAATATGAGTATTGCAAACAGAATTGCTCGGTATTTAAGTCTTATGTGAACTACAAAATATTTTTCATAATTTATGTAATATCTCAAACAATAATTCAACAAAAATTTCTCAGATTCAGTATAAAATTCAGTTTTTAGTTTTGCTTAAAGGATTAAAATGAAATCAATAATAATATTTTGTTCCGGCCTATAAATATATTTCAAAAATTATGAAGTCTAAATTTAATGCAGTAAGGTATCATATTCTGAGAAATATTCTGGACACACAAAATTTTAAATAAATGAATGAATGTTTCTATTTTCCACGATCCACTAAGACTTATTTATGAAGTTTTGAATGTTAAAAATTTAGAAAAACTCGACATTTTCATAATCTTAGGCCAATTAATCTTGAGAAACCTGCGCGTTGATTGGCCTATTTTCTTTGAAACGATCGATGGAAAATCTAAAATTATCCTTTTTTTATTGAATAGTGATATTCAAATTTTCATAAATCAGTGAGCTTAAGTGATTGATTTAGTTGATTGGAAATTAACTCTTTTTATTTAAAATATTAGTGTTTCAAGAACATTTTGTTAACTGTGATTTCCACAGCAGAAGCTTTATGTAAAATCAAAAATTCGCTATTTATTAGATCATTTATTGAATCAAGTTACATAAAATATAATCATTTTCCATTTAGACCATTTTAGCAGATCTGTATCTAACTAAAGGTTTGCAAATTATCTGTGTGGCCCTGATTTGAATGGATATCCTGTTCATATTAAACAAAACTTGACTTAAAATAAAACTGATTTATTGGATTAATAATATAGAGAGTGTCAAAGATCATAAAATAATTTTTCTTGAATTTATTTTTTAGAAAAAATAATATTTCATATTTGTTTCATTTCCTACAAACACGTGCCGAAAATTATATTTTTGCAGATTTCATTTCCAAAATGATTTAATTTATTTTTAATTGGAGCTTTAATCAATGTGATGGCAACAATTAGGAAAAAGCTAATTTTTTCCCATGAATGCAAAACGTGCTCGTGCAGCTAAAATTTTATTTTTATTTTTTACGAAAAAAATTGTTGGAAAATATAGTTAAAATATTTATTTAAAAATTCATTAAAAATAGAAATTTTATTTTAAGATTAAAACATTAGAATCATTTAAAAGATAAATTTTTGATCTTTAACTTCAGATAAAAATCTTTTTTGTGCTGTAATATTTTCGGAAGTTATAGCAGAAACACGCCAAAATTTTGCTTAATTTTTAAATAAATAAAATTCTAATTAAAAATTCCAAAAATAACCCCCAGGTACACATTCCAGGCCTCCAAGGTATACACGTGCCAAATGTGGTATCTGTTGGTTGAATGGTCTGGCCTGTAGTCACACACACACACACACACACACACACACACACACACACACACACACACACACACACACACACACACACACACGCACATTGAGCTTTATTATAAATATAGATGGACTCCTATGGAAAAAATTGCTTTCTCTTAACTAGCGTTTCACATTACGAGTAAGATTCAGGAAAGAACTATGCTCATTAAACGAGGTTTCACTGTATTTTACGATAGTTTGCTTTAGGGACTAAGATTTCATTTCATTGAATAAATACAAAACACAGTTATTAACCATATTCAAAAATAATTTGCATTTGATTTTTGACTTTTTAAACAATAAATTTTCATATTTGTTTTAAAACATTTTAATTAAATTTAATTTAATGACTCGCAATGAGTAATCCATTTCTCAAATAGCTACTATTAAAAATAAATCCTTATACCCGTATATTCTAGAGAGCGGTTTCTGAACCTATGCAAGAAATACCCTCTTTGAAAAACGAAAAAAATGTTGTGTAAACTTAAATGGACCCTCCATTTTACACGTTTTTTTTATTTGATTTTTTGCTTGTTCGCATCGATGGAATTTTATAATAGATTTTTTTAACATTTTGATCTGAAATTTTCTAAGTTTGTGAATTTTTAATGATAATATACAATTTTACAATTTTGAGAACCTAATTTCTTTTCAATTAAGTTAATTGCATTTTAATATAATACGAAAGACACTACTTGGAAAGGAATTCAAGAAAAATTTGAATTCATGATTCCATACTATTCATAACAATGACTTATATATTAAAAACAAACAAGAAAGCAGAAGATAATTTTTTAAATTCCACTTGTTACATTAACAAGATTGGGTTTTCAAAATAATATTTTTGATCATACCTTTGAACATTTACAAGCAAAAACAAGTAAAAAATTTTATCTGAAAACTGTGGCTCATTATTTTAAATGCGTTTTGTTTTTCATGTTCTAATGATTCCTCTTAATTGTTATCATAGTTTGGGATTACGACTAGTTATTTTTCGATGAAAATGGAATTGTCAGATGAGAAAGTTTAAGCCAATGAAGAAGAAGAGGCCTGACAGAACTTGGTAACAGCACACTAAATATTTTGTATAACGCTTCATTTCGTCAGTGTAAGAGCAGCAGACAGCTTCACTTTTTCACCCATCAAGACACCCATAAATTATAAAACAAGAGATAAGAAAAGAGTATCACTTTCAAGCAAAGTAGGAAAAAAAAATTCCGTGAATTATTATTTCAGCCAGACCTAAAACTTTTACAGTATTGTCTTTCGTAATCATGATCTCCAATACCTCTAAAAAAATAGCAAAGAAAGTTCTATTATACCCCATTTAAACTCGCAACTCACGAATGAAGAGGCCTTATTCATTTCTCACTCTGAACATACATATATCGGCAGCTGCGATCTCCCCTTAAAAAAGAGAAGAAAGATTTAGCATTCCTCGAGGAGTCTGGTTGCATGTCAATAACTTCACTCAGGGAAGGCCTAAATATAGGATGTCTCGAATAAAGTGATAGACCGCACTAGTTATACACTTAAGCTTGTTTTAATGGATGCCAAAAGATGTTGAGGCTTACACGCCAGGAATAGTCCCCCCCTTCCCCCTCCTTACGAACCCCACCTCAGAAACAACAGTTTTTCTTTCGGAAATCGGGTTGCAAGGAGAGGAAAGACAAGAGAGACGATATGCGTAGTAGTCAACAACTGGTAGCTTTCACTAAAATGGTCTCGAAATGGTTCCGAATGAATGATTCCGCGACGGATGCGGATTCTGATTCTCGATGCGTAAACTCGCCGCTGGCAAGTCCCTTGTTTTTAGGCCTCGGAAACAAACAGAGAATCTTTTTATGAATGGTTATCTTCTCTTTCCCTGCTCACTTGATCAAAGGATACATTTTTCGTGGCATTTCTTCTTAGAACTGAGTAAACAGTAAAGCATGGATTTTGTCATCGATTTTGCTCCAACACTTTTTTTAAAGCATTGCGTAACATTGTATCTAGTTTGGTCGTCTCCATACAAGAAAGAAGATTGGTTACTTGATGGGATTAAGAAGGATTGAGGATTAGGAACGGCTGGAGAGATTTTATCTTTTCAAATATAACAAGTCTAGCGAATGTGTTTCTTCTCAGCTTAAATCGGAACTCAGTAGTTTTATTTCAAATAAATGGCTACGCTAAAAAAATATAAGAAGGTTTTCTTCTTTTTTTCAGTGTTTAAGCTTACGAGTGTAGGATGCTGCAGTAAATAATAAAAGAATACTCTTCTATATACGGTTTGAATTCGCGAAATTTTTTGTGAGTGTGGAGGGAAAAGAATTTAGAATTTTTGCAATTTAATTTGTTATGAAAAATAATCAAAGTTTTTAATATTAAATTTTTCGCTATAAATTTATAAGAATTATTTTCTAGCTTTGAAGTCAATACATTAATTTATTGGCAGAATTAAACAGTGGGACATGACTAATTTGAATCATAAAAAGAAAAGAAAATTTATCCAAAATTTATAATTCAAAAATTTTGGTCTAAAAAAAACAATTTTTAAGTTACGAATAGCGCTAAATTTTCATATATAACAGTTTCAATAGGTAATGAAAATAAATAAGTAAACAGCTTAACATTTTAATATATAAAACGAAAGAAATTATAATTTTGAAAATAATTTTTATAAATAATTAATTATAATGAATAAACGTTATATAATACTTTTAGTTCAGAAATTGTGCAACGAAGCTCAATATAAATATCGTTATTCTCTCCTAACCCGTTTAAATCTTTCTAAAAAGATAAATTTTTACTGATTTTTTTTTATTAAATGCATTATTTTGTGAATAAGACTAGACAGATAAAGTAAACAAAAGGTTCGAATGTATTAAATTAACGAGAACAATTCAGAAATAAAAACAATTTTTAGATTAGATCTCGAATTAATCAAAATTAAATCGATTTCTTATGAATACAAAAGAAACAATTGAATTTTCTCACTTGTTTCGACATCGACACAATACAAAGATATCCATTTTTTACTCCTTCTAAAGAAATTGAAGCTGCTGCTAAAATATTTCCTTTAGTTCTAATCTTTTAATGTAAATATGCCAAAGAAATGTCAAAAAGCAAGGTATTCAGAAATGCATATTGAGTTTAGCCTTTTAATATAAAGAATACGTCTTCAGGCAAAGTGTTCTGACTATTCATATCATTAAAGTTTGAAATTTAATAAAAATAAATTTTTTAATTTAATGAATTTCTTCTTTTTTACTTATTTGTATGCACAATATGCAAAGAGAAAGTATTATAATCATAAGAAAAAGGAACTCGGGAGTTTAACGATTCTTCACTCTTCAGACTTATTAGAGTAATCTTTATTTTCTCTTAACTCACGTATAAAAAGAGAAGTATTGTAATTGTTACCTTCCTGAGGACGAAAAACAACCTTTTCGTTTTATATCTCTCTGAACACGGTAACTTAAAACCGCGTTCAGCTAGACGGCTGAAATTCGATATGTGATCTTTCCACCAAATTATGTAACATTTTTTTTAACAAATTCCCTTCGGAGGATGTTTGGCTGTCCGAAGGCAAGTGAACATGATAACTATAGGACGTAAAGAACTAGATAAATAAAATTTAGTACACAGATTTAGCATCTTCAGTGTAGAGCCTTATCAAATTTTGAGTTAAATCTGTTAAAGGGTTGATTGTTTGTCAGCCTGTACTTTATCATGCATGTAAAAACGGTGATTCAAACACGCAATGACTTAGACAAATGAAATTTGGCATACAGTTTTAAGACTATAATTGTAATTCTGCATCCGATTTTGGCTTTAATCGGTCGGCAAAACTCGGCTCAAATACACGGTGCTCTGGTCCTGTATAATAATCGTATCGCAGCGTTTTATCGCCTAAGATGGCACTTTAATAGACTTTTTCGTAACTATTGTTCACGAATGACATAATACACAAGTACATTTATTAGAGAGATTTTGTTCATAAAATTATGATGCTGTGTGAAATTTTCTTTTCAATCGGTTGATCAAAAGGCGGCCAAAACGCACTATACACTATTCTTCAATATGTAGAAACACAAAATGATTACGTTCGGGAATCTGAGCACTCGTTTCTTTCATGCCCTTGCCCAAGGTCAATCGTTTTATGCGTGGGGGGGGGAGATGGAGGAAACCATGATCAGAGAGTATGAGAGACAGTGGCTTTGGGCTGGTTTTAAAAGCGAAAATGTTATCATTTCCTCATAACTATGAACACTAGCACATGTTCTTAATATACAGTCAACATTTGTTCGACGAAAATGGTACAAAATTAAAATGTTGTGCTTAATTACAATTCTTTATTTTAAATTGCGTTCCTTTTTTATGAGATTGTTTCCTTTGCAACTTCATCGCTGAATAATGAATATATATTTACTATTCCAAAATTTCAGTTTATAAAAATCTGAAATGGACGAAAGAAATGAAACTCACTTTGATAAACCAATATTCTAAATTCATTTCTAGTCATAGTAGAAATAAAATATCTAACGATAACACGATGAATGCTGTTAAAATTGCCATATGGCAGCTTCAGGTTTGGTTTTTACTTTTACCAATCGGCGAAAATGGTCTGCTCAAGAATTTCTCCCATATTCCTCAATAAAGGTCTAATCTGACTTCCCTCACATAAAATTATGAACCTTTGAAATGCCTTGCATGGCAGTGTTGAACAATAGCTACGAAATATATACCTTTACCATGAATCTAGAATTTTTACAGAAGCTGTCGTTCAAATATGCCTTTTTTCTAACCTTTTTCTGACCTTCTTTTCTTTTTGAAATCAAAATTTGATAAGGACTTATAATGGTATTAAAAAATCACGTATCAAATTTCATTGTTTGAAGTCATTGCGTTTTTTAAGTTTTTTATTTATATGCATGCAAAAGTACATGCCAAAAGATGGCCAATCCATTGACAAATTTGGTTCAAAATTTGATAAGAATCTGCATTTTAGATGCTAAACCTGTGAATTAAATGTTATATATTTAGTTCTTTTCGTTTAGTAGTAATCGATTTCATTTGTATTCGAACAGCCAGACAGACACATTTCCTCTGAATAGATTTCGTTCAAAATTTGATACTTATCTATAAATTTGTCTCAAAGCCCACATATGAAATTTCATCCTTCTAGCTCAAAATGTTTTTGGATTATCGTGTCCACAGGCAGAAATAAATTTGAAATGTGTTTTAGGTAGGTGAAAAACATGTGGATTTCTCAAAATCTCGAGGTTGAATTTTTTTGACGATTAAAATACTTTTTCTGTGCTTTACTGTCTTGAATGCTACAGTAGAGTGTCGAGTTAAATTAATCCAGTAACTTTCCCTGTGGTGAGAAAATCTAAGCTTGCTTATCTACTACTGGAATTTTTGTGTTTTTGTTTTTATCTCATAAGTTTAGATTTTTTTCATGAATCTATTGAGCTGAAGAAATGTGATTTACTATAGAATGTGATGGAATTTTCAAATTTATTTAATTTATAGCATGTGTGGAATTTTTTAAAAATTCATTTATCGTTCTTACACGAACCACGAGACACTTCATAAACTTAGTTGTAGAGAAATACTATTATTAATGACTTTAATCCTTATATGATCTCATTCCTTCCGAATTTAAGCGCTTTATTTTATTTAAATTCTTATTTGGACCTATCTTAATGCGTTTTCTGGCGTTCATTTCAAAAATTTTGACCGTTTGAATTTTTTATACCATTTTAGCAATTTTTCGATTGTTTTTTAGGTGGGGGATTTTTTGTATTTACATTAAATTAATTACAAAAAGAGATGAGTAAGGTTTTACCCCCTAAAAGATAAGAAAGAAGAAAGGTTTAATTGCTTTCTCTTGCCTCATTATTTTCGAAACAAGGTGTTCTGAAAGATTTTAAAACTGGAAATGAAAATCAAAATTTTTTTTTAAAAAAAGAGTTATTTTGAAAACTGTAAGCAATAAAAACGTTTGGGTTTTTTTTCTTGTTGTTGTTCACAATGTTACCATAAGCACCACACTTTTTGTTTGAAAAGAGTTTGATCGTTTTATCAAAATTATGGTCGTTATTCTGGTTCGAGAATTTCTTATTCTTAATGGATTATTTGTATGTTGTAAAAGCTAGTATGTTGTAAACAATGGCAAAATAAATTTATAACCAAACAGGAATGTTCTCCCAAGTACTTTCTCGCATACTTTCAATAAATCTTTTACTCCCCCTCACCCCACATAAAACTGTGGACCTTGTGCAAGGTTGTAAGCTTCATGAGTACTCCAGTCATTACTTTGAGAGTCCTGCACATGAGCGTTTTATGCTTCATTGTATAGTAAGGAAGACCAAATATGTCAAAATTGGACTCCTTTATTTTGAGCTATTGAAACGAAAAATTGATACTGAGCTACAATTTTTTAATAACAAGATTGCATACAAAACTTCATTTTATAAAAATCGTTTCATTTTTTTATCTATCGCGTTTACATGCATATGAAAATATAGATCAACAATCCTTTGACAAAAGTTTTAAAAAGATCTATACTTTAAATGCTAAGATGGTAAACCAAATTTCATTTATATAGCCCTTAATGCTATGTAGGTATCACGATTATTTGTACTCGGACAGTCAGACAAACAGCACTTCAATAAATGGATCTCGTTAAAAATTTGATAGAAAATTACAATTTGGTGTAAAGCCATATTAAATTTCATTTATCAAGTTAAAACCACTTTTAAGCTTTCGTGTTCGAATACAAACACAGCGATAGACAATCATAATTCAAAAAATGTGTTTCTCGAATTCATGGAGGTCTGAAATGGAGAGATTCGCTATAATTTAGAGTTCCATTTTCTTTTATGATAACGATGCTTTTTTTTTTGGTATACTATGTGTACGAGAAAGAAATAAGAGAATATTCTACTTAGCTACATAAATGGTGTTTATTTGGCCTTAAAAGGTTCATCTATTCTATCCTCGATCCTATCACTTCAACGGTTGATTAGGAAAAGCATTGATCTCTATATCCAATGGTGTCTTCTCCCCACAAAGGGGGTTTCTCTTAAACTAAGCGCCGAGCCTAATTGATTCCAGGATCGCATTTCTCTGATACTTATTTCCATTCGATCCTATGATAAAAGGATACACCACAGAATAAAAGGGATGAGATTAAGGTTAGATAAAATTTCACCTATCAGTAAGGACAGGGCTATGGCAGCAATCAATAATTCTATTTAGGGATGCAGTGAAAATAAGTTGACTGCCTTTTTTTCTACATTCTTATTCGGCCTCAAGATTTTTATGAATCTCTGCATTTTAGATTTTTCTAGGACTGAAAAAAAAAGATCTTTTTGGATGATGAACTTCCGATTAACGTTATAACTAAAGCAGCAGGAATGGTCTTTTCGAAACATTATCGCATATTTGCTAATAAATGTATTATCCTTACCCATAAAAATCGGATTCCTTGAGCAATGTCTCCAGTGCTTTAGCTCTTTGTTATGAGAGTATTTTGTGCTTCATAATACAGTGAAAATAAACAGTTTGGATATCTTTTCGTCAACCGATTGAAACTAAAATTTAATACAATATGGCAATTTTGGTAACAAGACTCCCTTATGAATTTCATTTAATTAAGTCGGTGCATTTCTTGAGTTATCGCGATTACATGTACGCGAATGTGCAGACAATCAATTCGTTATGGATTTTGTTCAACACTTGATACCGATCTACGCTTAAAATATCACAATTATGTACCAAATTTTATCTATCAAACTTTTTATCTTTTCTAGGTATCACGTTCACTTGCGTTTGGACAAACAGACGCATAAAATTCCTATGAATGGACTTCGTGCAAACTCTGGGCAAAATCTGTCAATGGGAATTTGTCAATGAGTAAACATTTAACATAAAATTCGTTGAATATAAAAGAATTATATTGCTAGAATTCAAATTATATTTTCAATTCCAGATATGTTTTTTGCATCAACTTCATCAAATATTTGATTGTCGGTCGGTCTGATTCTTAGCATGCGAGATTGATGATAAGTGATTTTGACCACAAAATGTAGATTTAAACAAATTTTGGACCCAATCGGTTAAAAGGTACAAAATATGGAGTCATTACCTAAAAGACTTAATTTCCCTCATGATACGATGAATCTTAACAAACACTTCTCCATTTTCAGTATGTATACGAAACAGTCAAAGGGAGGAAATTCTTGGAGGTCTTCTACGTGTTATCATTTAAACGGAAAACGCAGAAATGATCTCCCGAAGCTTTATTGCGTATGCTCTGATTAATGTGTTGCGCCCCCCTCCCGTACGAAATTGCGGATCTTGAGCAAGACCACAGACGCCACGAGAGCTCAGAGATAAATTTTCACACATGAGAGTTATGTGCTTCATAATACAGCAAAGAAAACATATATTTGTGTAGCAAGTGCATGCCACTGACGAGCAATAGTTACGAAATGTCGATGTTAATATGAATCCGGCATTTTTACTGAATTTAGAGTGCCATCTTCAACGCTTAATCAGAAACGTAGTGGACTAGTGGTAAGACCTCAAGACTGGAGGCTTCAGGTTCGAAACCCGTTTGCACTAAAGATCCTTCCAGTTTTAAGATGAGGTGCTCGCTAAAGCTGACGACATGGGCCGTGAGTGTTGAGCGGAAGTTAGGAAAGGACGGCGCTCTAGTGCTGTCCTCGTTATCTGACTAGTTCCACAATAACTTTACCGTTACTCTCAAACGGGATGTTAATATAACCAGACTGTCATTCAGATAATACACTATTACAGAAAAATCAAATGCGAATTTTTTTCCCGATTTATTGAAAAGAAAATTTGATTTAGAAATATAATTTTAGTCATAAGGTCACATATCCGATTTCATTTATTAAGTCATTGCGCTTTCGACTTATCACATTACATGCGTGAAAAAATACAGAACGACAGACAATCAAGCTTTTGACAGATTTTATTCAAAATTTTATTTTGATTTGCGCTTTAGGTACTAAAACTATCAATCGAATTTCGTTTATCTGAGTTATTACGTTTTTGAATTATCATGTTTACATTTATGCAAAAATAGTCCTATAGACAGTCAATCCATGAAGTTTTATCGATCTAGCTCCTTACATTTTGCTCTATCGTACTCACTTGCGCTGACAGACAGACAGAAAGACGTCCTCTGAAAAGATTTCGTCCAAATATGATAGAAATCTAATAATTTGACGTAAAAAATGTATACCAAATTACATTCTAGTAGCTCAAAGCAGTTTTATCATGTTCACAAACAGACAATAACCGTGATGCAAAAATCTATTTTTTTGAAGGCAGGTCTGAAATGTGGGGATTCGTTAACTTCTTGCGTTAGTATTCTTTTTCCTGGTTACAATAATTTTTCTTTGAATAATTTATATACGAGACATTAAAAATGCGGTTGTAATCCTGAATTTCACCATGAGGCGTCTTAAAAAAAAAAAAAAAAAAGAAAGGTAGAAAGAAAGTAGTAGGATTAGTGAAAAATTATTCGGCATGGTAGAAAAACTCTCCAAAACTTTCTCGCATACTTTTTTATTAAGAGTGTCATCCCTCTTACCTTCGCATAAAATTTTGCATCTTGGAAAAGGCCAAGAAAGCATTGCATAGCGTGGCAAAACACTAGTTACTAAATATTGATTTTAGGCGTGAATCTAAAAATTTTACTGAATCTATCATGCGAAAATGTATTTTAGGCACCTTTATTCTTAACAATTGTAACCAAAATTTCCCACGCACCAACAGAGATAGTCACAAGATCACATACAAATTCCATTGATTGAAGTCTTTGCGTTTACATGCATTTGGGAGCACAGACCAACAGACTTTCAAACCTTTAACAGATTTGGTTCAGAATTTGATTAGTATCTATATTTTCGATGCTAAATTACGATTTTTCGATGTACCAAATTTTATTTATCTAGATTTTTACGCTTCAAAGTTATCGAGCGTTTGAACAGCCAGGCGGATAAATATACTTTCAATAGATTTCATTCAAAGTTTTATTAAAATCTACAAATGTAATTAAATTTTGGTGTCCATATACCAAATTAGAGTCCATAAGTCAAATTAGAGTCCATATACCAAATTTCATCCGTTTAAATCAAATAATTTTCGTGTTATTGTGATATAGACAAATGGATAGACAGACATGAGACAATTTTTTTTTCCAACTCGGGGAAGGCGATACCTGATGATTCGTCAAAATCTCGAGTTCGATTTTTTTTTTTTTACAATAGTTTCTATATATTTCATATACGCGAAAGTACATATGTATATAAAAGGAATTTTAATTCTCCTTCTCCATTTGAAATAAAATTTTCAATTATTTTTCATTGTCGTTTCCAAAATTTGGAGATTGTTAGGAGTTAAAGATCAGATGTCTAGATATAATTTAATCTTTGTTCGAAACGAAGAAACTCTTCCTCTTACTTCTCTGAGCGCTTCTAAATAATTAATAAATTCATTGAATAAAATGTCCAGCTACATACCTATGAGAAATTTTATCTATACCTATGTGTATTTTTATAAAATAAAATTATTTTAATATTTCTTTTTTGCTCCATGCTATATTGAAATCAGATATCAATTGTTCCATAAAGATTGTCAGTGATTTTATTACAGCATTTCTTGAAAAAGATGACTAATTTTGCTTCAAATTGGTTTTCCGAAAATTGTACTTTTAGAAAATCAATTTACTTGAAAATCATTTTTTCAATGATAATTTAAAAAGCAAGTTTCAGTTATTCAATACAGATTGAAATCAAACTTATTGTAGCATTCCATGAAAAAAAAAAATAGAATTCGTTGAATTGCAAATGAAATTAATCCATGCACAATTAAAATAATTCATTTAATCTTTAATTAATTAAAATAATTTGTGATTTTATATAGAAATGTTTTTTAATCAACCGATAGTGAAAGATGAATTTTAATATTTAGAAGTGTCTAAAATAACGACGAATCTTATGACAGTAAAAGTGTGGATATTATAATAAACTTTTAAATTATCTTGAATTTTAGTCAAGCAGATATCTTAGTACTAATTAATTTAGTACAAAATAGTTGACTTACATATTTTCCATTTATTTCTTTTTTTAAAAACTATTTTCAATGTTTTAAAGTTACTTTGGAATATTTTCAGCAAAAATATTTGATTATTTTTATTATATTTACCCCGCATATGCAACAAAAGTCGATTTCATGACAGAAAGTAATGAATGCATTTTTCCTTATGTGCTTTTATTAGCCAGTAGGACTATATGCTTTCGATTCTTTTGCATAGTTTCTAAATATGACTCGTTTTTTTTTATTGAATAGATGAAAAGATGAATATGCTTTTTGTAATAGTATATCTTCCTCTTATATGATTTGGTCTAAAATTTGACCTTGATATAAAATTTTGATGTAAACAGTACAAATTTAAATCCACGCATTCCTCTTGTGTTTCTGAGCTATCGTGTTCATATACACAATATTAGGCATTTCAATAATCAATCAACCCTATGATGGATCTGGTCTAAAAACTGATGCACATATACGACTTTATGCACAAAATCTATGCACAACTTCATTCATTCGGCTCATTATAGTAGCGAAAAAATTCTGCCTCTAGATTTTGATGAATCTCTCGGTTTCAAATCTAACAGAATCAGAAAAACACATTTTTTGAATTATATTTGTTTGTGTGTTGCTCTATCTTAGAGTCTGTGAACATGATAATTCAAAAACGCATTGCACTAAAAGGTTGAAGGTTTATAGTTTTAACACCAAATTTTCCGCCTGCAGGAAGTTTGTCTGCCCTTGTATACTAGAATGCAATAATTCAAAAAAGCAAAGCAAGCAAATTTGGATGTAGTTTTACTATTCAAAAATCTAGATGCGCTTTGAATTTTGAAATAAATTTTTCAGAAGGGCGACCATCTGCCAATCTGAAAAAGTGAACACATTAAATCAAAAATGCAAATGCGTAAATAAATGAAATGTGGTATGCAGTTTTGTGACCGAGATAGTATATCTATTGAGGTCCAATCGACCAAAAGAAAAATGTCCAAAATTTATAGTCGGATTTCTTCATTATACTACGAAACACAAAATGTGGTATAATGAGTAACTACGCTCGGAGATCCTGAAAGGGGATACTTGCATTTGCGGACATATCCGTGGAGAGTTTTCCACCTCCCTCCTCACCTAAATCCAGCAATACATTCAGGAGATGCAATCATTTCTAAGAAGAGTCAAATAAATGAGGAAAAATTCATTCCAGCTGGTTGAGTTATAATATGCGTATGCTCATAGATAAACCAACATGGGTTTGATGCCTTTTTCCAAAATTTGATACAGATCAATAATTTGGGTGAAAACACCACATGCTACCACACATTATTCTTTTGCCTGCCTCGTATTGTTTTTGAATTATCGTATTCACAGCCAAATTCTAAAAATGTGGGTCTTTTGTTCCCGTTCAAGGTGCTCTATTGAATGAATTTTCACTTTTTAAAACGGGGAGATTCATCAGAATTTTGAGTTTGAATATTTAGTGATAGCAGTAATTCACTTTGCATATTTCTTGTACGAGAATATAAAAAAATGGAAACATGCTAAATATGATAAGAACTGTGAAATACATAAAATTATAAAAAGCTGCACATCATAAACTTTATAATATAAGATTACTAAAATATCTTGTGCATATCTCTCAAAGTGAAATCTAACTTAGAGAATACTAATATGCTAGAACTTCTAATAAGTACCTTTTTAGTAAGAAATACAGCCATATTTTAACTAGAATTTCGTGTTCCATTACCGATAGAGGGTGTATTATTATAAAAAGTAATCATATTGAAAATTTAAGTTATATACGAAAAAGAACTTTGATCCATGTAGAAATAACTTTAGATTTCGTAGGTCGAATCAAAGTGTGGTTTGAAACATTTTTTTTAAAGAATACCATTTTTTTTATTAAATCTGAGTTTATCCCCTGATTGTTTTCTACAAGCCATTATTTCATCCTCACTAGCAATCTGTGTAAATTTAAAATTCATCTAAAGCATATCGGTATGCATTTTGCTATTATCTTTTGAAGAAATGCTATTATATATCAAAAACATATGTTTCTTTGTTGGGTTTTCAATTTAATCTCATATCAATTTATTGTTCTTTTATTATATTATTTAAGTCTTTCCTTCATTCTTACAAGCATTTCTGACGACTTTAATTTTCGCCTAAAACAGAGATGCCTTTTGGTTATATCTATAGAAGAAATGTTTACAATGTCTGGGGCATACGTTTCTTCGCAGTGTATCTAATTTACTCAAATACAGTTTCTTGCGTTTCTAAAATATCATCACTGTTATATCAAAATGTCGTATGTAAAAAATCTCATGCAGAAGAACATGCGAAATTTCTAAGTAACAACTTGAACCACTAGCGAGATAAGGTATTTTGTGACAATGCAATAATCAGCTATCGCATGCAAAAACTTTACATCAAATGTAGTTTTCCTTTACAAGTTTTTTGCATTAATAAAATGTATTGTCAAATTTAACATACCATATTTTGATATAATAGAGGTGTACTTCAATTAAGTATTTAATTCTCAGTGCCACTTTTGCCAACATCTAAAATAGACACACATTTGGGTGGCATCGATTGAAGAAATGATATACGATGTCAGCGACATACGTTTCTTTGATGTCTTTCTAATTTATATTAATATCAGTCGAACTCTTTCGCCTTGATTTTCGAATTTATTTTAATTACTCCTATTATTTTAACAAATTATTTAGAGCACGAGTGACTTCAGCCCGGGAATTAAATCTTTAGTGCATCGGATCCAATTTTATTCCCTCCCGCATAGAAATGATCCGTGCGACATCTGAGACACCTATAGATATGAAACCCTACAATCGAGGCTGCTATAAACGCAACGCAGTAATGCCCCGCCACACGCTTCCGAATTCAATAGCTAATTCACATTTGAGAACTTAATAAATAGTTCTTCGCAATGATTCAATCAGTAGTGAATTAAGAGCACGTACGAAACGACCGGCTTGTCAAATCGAATGGTCCTCATAGACTTTAATTGAGCAAATTACATCGCCAGTCAAAGGGGATAGGACGCATTTGAGATGTAGCGAGTCATCATCAAATGGCACTGGAAGGGGGGAGGGTATTCCAGATTCGCCTAATTCATGCCTAATGATAAAATCAATGTCAAGTGACGTTGTCCCGTCGGCTTTGCCTTGTATGATGAATGTACATGCGAATTAAATAGTCTATACGGAAGTTCCTCATTCGACATATCATCCGAGTAGAGACAAAATGTGTCGTTTTAAGGAGGGGGTATATTAAAGAGTTAGGTCAATTAGATCCAGAGGTGTCGCCCTGCTAATCCTTTCAAGTCGGCACATAATGTTAGCTCGTATGAATTATAGCATGGAGACAAGGGGGCCGGAACTAGGATAATGTGCGAACTCGGGAGCAGAGAATTTTACCTGCTTTTAGGTAATGAAGGATAATGACGGAGCTTCATTCGTTTGAATGAAGGATAATCACATCGCTGTACTTAGAAATAGTTTGTTAGAAGAAAAAAGAGAAGGCCTTCTCGTTAGATACGGGTGAGATTTATGTATCTCACTCGATTATCTTATTATATTTGTATTTCAAATAACATATGATCATGCTCATAACTTAGATATGATTTTCAGTTTCTAATTTTTATTTTATATCGAAGAAGTTGGTTGCTTGAAAGTTATACTACTAAGTGAAAATAAAAGAAACATTTTTCGATTTTTTCCGAGAAAAGGAATTCTGAAATCTAATTTTGTTTTTAATAAATCCTATCATTTTCCGAATTCTACTTGTTTAAAATATTTTAAGGATGCTATTTGTTTTGTTTTAAACTGAGATGAGAAATCTTGAAGAAAATCTAGTTTGAGATTAAAATCCCCCCCCCCCCGCGGCGATGCCGCTTGTCGTCACCGGAGTTACCGACTTCTAATAATCAACAGATGTTACTCATACTGCATTTGCATATTCTCCACCGGATGCATGATGTGAATACGAATAAATAATGAATGAAAGATTTTCATTCATTAAACTAGACAAAATTAATTACTCTGGGTCAAATAAATAATTTTAAAAATAAAATTTTTCCAAATAAATTTTTTTCAAAATTTTTTTTTTTACTAAAAACTAATTATTCGGACTGGAGAAGTTTAGATAAATGTAATTTCGTATATTTAATTTTAATGTTTTACTAGTTCTTACTTCAATATTTTTAACCAATTTATTAGATGTTAAAAATGGTTATTCAATAGTATAAGATGCATCTTTATGTTAAGTGAAGCTTTTCTTTAAAAATTTCTTACATTTCATTTTCTTTTTTAAAAAAGTATACTTCGAAGAAAATTAATGTAAATATTTAAACATTGATAACCTAAAAAGTAAATTAGGGATTGAGAAATATTGTTCCAATATTTAAAAACATAGTAAATATTAGCTCCATTGTAAATTTGTTAAATATGTTCACTCAATTTTATATTGGAAACAGAAATATTGGAACAGAATACTTTTTGTAATGCACTATCTTTTATCATTTAGTTATTATTCGTGTAATCATAAGAATGGTTGTTAGAAGAGTTTTAATATCTTAAACTATGAGCAGTAATTCTAAAACATTTTTACTTCCTTAGATTTGCTTCGAGGAATTCTATAAACTTTAGGAATTGAAATTCTCTAAATAAAAGATTTATTGAATGCATGCGATAAAGTACCTTTGAGAACATTCCTGTTTGTTTATGAATTTATTATGAATTTTTATGTTTGTTATGAATTTTTACAATATACTAGCTTTTACAACATTCAAATAATTTATTAAGAATAAGAAATAAAAATTTTCGAATCAGAATAACGACCATAATTTTTATAAAACGACCAATCTCTTTTCAAACAAAAAGTTTGGGGCTTATGGTAATATTATGAACAACAACAAGAAAAAAAAACCAAACGCTTTTTTTGCTATCTATACTCTTACAGTTTTCAAAATAACTCTTTTTTTATTTTTATTTTCATTTCCAGTTTTAAAATCTTTCAGAACACCTTATTTCGAAAATAATGTAGCATGAGAAAGCAATTCAATCTTTCTTATCTTTTAGGGAAAGAAACTTACTTATTTCTATCAAATAACGAACTGAGAAAGAAAGACATTCTCAAGAGTGTTTGGATTTGCTTATATTAGGCTTGCATTTTGGTATAATAATTATAATCGAGTGTGCATGTATCAAGTTCATTCTTCTCTTTTCTTTTCTTTCTTTAGTTTCTGCTTACAGGTGGAAAAGACTTTAAAATGTATCTGGTAAAAGACCAATTAAAGATAAATGAAAAAGAAAAAAAAAGAAAAAAAAGTAACCTAACACCAGTCAAGAGTTATCGTGAAAGAAAAAATATATAAGAATGTCTTTAGTGATAGAAAATCTTGATTGAATGTAATCAACAATAAGAGGAAATGAAAATTTGAATTGCATTTATTTCTATGATGAATTCATGGCTATGACATGCTGTATAATTCAGATGTGCATAGAAGTATTTAATTTACATTTCAATATGAGGAAACTGTTTCTTTCTCTGACGAATTGGTGATTGATCGTTGACTTCTTGCAAATGATAATTACTGAGAGGGGGAGGGAAGAACGAAACGGTGTTCAAGTCGCAAAAAAATAACAACGTTTTAATAAGTACTTCTGTCGAACGTCTCCTACCATATACAAATAGATTCACTTGATATTCCATGAAGCTTTAATTGTCAGTTTCCATCTTTTCAGACTCAGGGAATATTGTTAGCGTGATGCTGAATAAATATATTTATATACATATCCGATTTCAGACATTCGGAAATTTATTGTTTACAAAATATGTTATGAGATAGTCATATTTCGACAAATGTTCTTATAAATGAGATAGTTAAGTATTTTATTTAATAAAAGAAAATTTTCTTCTTCTCAGAATTGTTTCTTTATACCTTAATTAATGCGTACTAATGAATAGAAAATCCCTTTAAGATTTTAGTACAATTATTTTTTAAAGGAGACTAAAAACACCAAGAATTAAAATGAAAAGACTTGAAATCTTTAAAATTCTAGAGACGAAAATAGGGGCGAGAGAAAGTCTACTAAAAGCAGATCATTAAGTACCGTTTCCAGAGAGGTGAGACAAGAATAAAGAATGAGTTTATTGTTCTAGAAATGAGTTCCGTAGGAGCTCGAAACTCTTTCTGAACAGGCCACGAACAGAAATAGAGGTCAAGGTGTTGTGTTTAAGTTTTTCAAATAACTATGTATTGTAAAAAAATACCCTAGATACGGGGCTATTTGGTGGTGTTATGTATTGTATCGTTACACTATTTTGTTCAATGTTTGTCAAAATGGAATTTTGTAATCAATTTTTCACTTGCTTTCTAACGTGCTAGTGTTTTGAAATTAGTTTTGTACATGATAACAATGAACCATTTTAATATTTGCAAAGTTTAGCTACCAGTTAATAAATTAATTTAATTAAAATTTGATTGCATGCAATTGATACCA